>VXAD01012712.1:231494-442376 GCA_013399195.1 Dicrurus megarhynchus | reverse complement strand
GGGAGCGGCGGCAGCGCCCGCCCCGACCCCGCTGCCCCCCGGCTGCGGCCCCGCACCCGCGAGCCGAGGGAGCGGGGATGCTCCCGCCTGGCGCCGGCAGCGGGGACTCTGCCGGCAGGTTGAGGGCAGGATGCCCCCGCACCGGCCCGGCCGGCGGCTCCCTGCCGGCGTGTGTCCCCTGTTCCATTCGGTGTTAGGGGCCGCTTTTCAAAGGGAAACGGAGGCCACGCAAAAATTAAATGTAAGGAGAAATGAGCGTCTTGGAGGTGACCTGCGTCGCACTGCCGCTGCCACGTGCACCAGCCTTGGCCGTGCTTCGTGTCCCTGCCACCTGCCTTCCATGGTGCCCTTTGTGGTCAGCCCCACCTCGAGTTCTAATTTCAAGAGATATCTTCTGTTAAAAACCACTAATCTTCACTTCTACAATTACAGATCACATTCCTTGTCGGCGTAATTGCAAAACCTGATCTGTTTCGCTCTTCACATGCACTTTTCTAGTTCTTTTCTGGACCCACACTGGGGGCTGCTGTTCTACTTAGTTGTGTTATTAAACTCCGAGTTAGGTGGAACTTTAAATCCACGATCCATTTAGCACTGGGATGCCCATGCCCTTTGAGAGGAAGAATTTTCTGTGGAAACACAGGTTACATTTTTCAGAAATACTCCATCATTTGCATCCTAAATTTCATTTTCAAAGGTAGTGGAGGCCTTGAAGCTCCTGAACACCTCAGAAGATACCTTTGAAAATGGAACTTAAGACCGTTCTAATTTTCAAGGCATAAATCAGTCATCGCCAGGAAGCCAAGAGAACTGATATTTTGAATGAGCCCTTTTTTCTTCCCATACTCTTTTTGAGTTTCTTCTCCCAAAATATTATCACCTCTTGGGGGCTTTTTATTTTGCCCTATTTTTACACGAGTAACCTTAGTAAACACGATGCTGAAAATCTCTGAGCAGAGTCTCTACCCACGTTGATGAATCTTTGCTCAGACCAGCTGGTGCACATTGCCCCAGCAGAACTGCAAACCACTGCTGGAAAGAAAAGGGAGAGACCTGGCACAGTCAGTTGCTGCCCTTTGCTCATCAGCTGCCAACAGGTCCCTCCCATGCTGAACTTTGTCTTGCCACAGCTTTTCCAGCAGGTCTGGGCCACATCAACAGGTGTCAATAATCCAGTCCACCCCAGGGACAGTCTCCAACATTAATGGCCTGAGGCACCGTTATCAAACAATTAGTGGGGAGGACAGTCTGGTGCTTGTAGGTGAGTGGTCTTCATTTTAATGAGATACAGATCAGTCCTCCAGACATTGCAAGCCTCACAAGATGCACATTAGAAGCTACCTGAGGCCTCGACTGCCAAGGTTTTTGCATGAGGCCATGAGAAACTGGCTCTTCCATACAGGTTTCTGCCAGTTCATAAGGTGTTTGTTTTCTATCCTGAAAAAACTGGTTCTTCCACCAAAGAAACCCCAAAAAGGCAAGTTTTCCGGAAATCTCTTTAGACAACAAAAGTGCTCATCTCCTTCCTGAAATGTTTATTTAGGCACCTCTTCTATAAAAATTCTGAAGTTGGGAAGCTAACAAGGTCTCTATCTCTAGATGGGTAAATCCACAGACTAATTCAATTAGTGTGGCTAGACAGATGCTTTGCTCCGGGTGGATGCTGTAGTGCGTTATAAACAGGATGGACAAGCTCACAGACTTCTAAATAGGTGAAAACAGAGTGGTGTCTCTTAAAATACCTGAACATACAGAATTATGCTAGGGGAAGTCTTAAAATTTCTTGGAAAAAAACCCAAAACAACAGAACCAATACACATTTTTGGGGCATGCTGCTCTTTCCAGTCAACTTTTGCCTGCTCTAGGTTAGATGCTAAAGGCAGCAAAGGTCTGAAAACTCACATAACTCACCAAGAATATATCTGGAGGCAGAAGTAAACTTCTGCACGTGCTACTGCAGTTACCAATATCCAAGTTGATGCTTTAAAGCTCTTGAGAATATATATATATAAAAAATATATGCAAATGACATTTTGTGTCTTGATCACGTCTTAGACATCCTGTTGGAAGAGTTTGTCCAGGCTGGTACACTGCTTGTCTTTCAAAAGGAAAACAGCTGCTAGAAAAATTTGACTCTAATAGTAATTATCTGAAACATCTGGTTGCTTGGTTTATTGCAGCAGAATACAATTTTCAGTTCAGTTTCTGTCCAAAAGAGACAGAATGCCTGGATTTTTTGCTCTTCTTTATGTTGTATACTCACACTTATTTCCTTTAGAAAAATTCCTCCTGGGTTGCTCTGCTGAAAGAAAGAGTGAGGGTCTTGCATCTCCACTCAAGTACATTAGTAGACCTGAGTTTGCTTTTTGCCACTTCTCAACAGACCACATTCCTGAGAGATCTCAGTAGAATGCTTCAGGGATGGACAAGTGACCTGGTTGGATTTAATAGTTAATTATTGCTATACCCAAACAGCTTTTCTGGCCTAAATTGACTCAGCTTTAACTACTAATGTGTGGAATACTAATGTTCTTGGATTATCATTAGCCTAGAATGAAAAAATGACTCTATAGCTAGAATAGTCCCTTCTCCTCAGGGCTCAGCAGTTTTGCCAGCACAGTTCTCAGCTGTTTCCCCGACCAAAGCAAGCATTTCCCCCCACAGTAATTTGCACTAAATATCTTGCAGATACCTTGTCAGGTTTTTATAAACACTCCAACGTTCCTTGCTGGGAGGCAGCGTGCTGCCCTAGATAAGGTTGGTCACTCCAATCTTAAACAAGCCAGCTCCCCTGAGACCATCTCATTGCCTCTTGTCTCTGGACATCTCCGTGCTGAGTACCTGTGGGCTTTGTCCAGCATTCACCTCTGGGTAACCTCTAGCAGGCAGAGTTTTCTTAATCTGTCACCACGCTGAAACAATTTCTGCTTTAGTTCACTTTTTTCCCTTCCTGTTCATGGTTAATATTACTATAAATTAGCTGTGTAGTCGTGTGTCTTGGCACTAGGCAGGCATAACTGTTTTGATCCATGTGTAGAGTCGTTGCCTGTGGTATATGGGGTGTGTGGCACTGAAGAACTGAGAGAGAGCTGTGAAGGGTGAGGACCTTAGTGCAGTACTTGACTGGTATCTTACAGGGGCAAAAGTGCAAACTGAAAATCTAAGCTGGACCATCAGCAGTGTGGGTAACAGGAGAAGGAACAGGAGAGGATGATTTCCCTTCAGCAGAGCTGGTGGAAACCGCTCCTGTGAAATGTGCCAAAGCAAGCAGCTGAGCTGTATCATTAGGCATCTCTACAATTGCCATTGGAATTGTATTCCCAAACCTTCCAGACATATTTTACAGTGCAGGGAGCTAACGTATGCTTCACCCAGTACAGCCGCACTGGAGCAGTGTACCTATTCTTGCTGAGGGTGTAGCAGGGAAAACCAAGAACAGGTGCTGAGAGAAGACAGTGGTCTTACAGAAGACCTGTGGTATATGTTAAAAAAACTCCAACCAAAGCAGTGCTGCAACCATAACTATTGACTTCTGCCACCAAAACTGCTCTGGATATTCTCTACGGGGTGACTGCACTTCGTAACTCTCCACTGCTGTAGGTCAGGAGCAGCTATTGCAGTCTGACACCTGACACTCACCCAAGTGTCTGCATCCTCACCCTTCCCCATGGCTATGGTTTTGGACAGGTGTTTGGGCAGCGTTGGGGCTGCTCTCCTGCCCTGTGGCCCTGGGTGCCAGCCCAGCTGTAAATCGCTGCTAATCTGACATAATTGCAAGGGTGACTGAGGAGCATCATCGTGAGAGCCGCCCTCGGGGCATGCTTGCCTCAGTCTGCCGGGCTGACACTTGTTCTGCCCCTTGCTCTGGCAGAGGAGATGCTCTCACCTGGCTGCGAGGATGTCACAGCGCTGCATTAGGTACAGGAAAATAATGTTGCTGAAAGGTTTTGCATTCTGCTCTGCTCAAAATCCCACCAGTGAAGTTAAAAATCAGGCACAGCTGTCTCAGATACCAGTCTCAGACTACACCCATTTGGGTTTCTTTCCAGGACACTGTATCCATGTTCGGGCCAGTTTTCATTTGCTTTAAGCCATTTGGATGAAAGGAGAGCTCATGTGCTGCCAAAACAGATTTGCATGTAACGTAAATCATATCCCCTTGGCACCGGATCTGCACCCCTGACTGGTCCTGCTTGGTGCATTTGTCTGAGGGAAGGCTTACATATTAAGAAAATAAGGAATAACTTCAGTTATGTTCAAAGTACAAGGAAGAAAATGTAAATAAATAAGAGATCCCAGAGCTTCAGCCAAGAGGCTTTTCCTCGGGATGGCTTTGAAATTATGGTTTGTGATTCTCTGCTGCAAAACCCTGTGGATCAGCTGGTGCAGGAGGGAGGAGACAGGAAGGGATTTTAATCATCTACCAGTGTAAAATGGGGATATAAGTGTGCCCATCAGCCAAGGGTGTATGGCAGTAAGGAGAGTGAGACTGGGGCAGCTTGTGGTTGTATCAGCAGCTGTCATTTCCAAGATACCATGACACTAACAGTTTTAAAGCAATTTCTTTCTATAAACACTTCTGACTTTACTGCCTTGCTGTTTTGAGTCCTGCTGGAGACTTGGACTCATTTAAAAGGCATTTCCTTCAGACAAGCAGATTAGATAGCTGTTCCTTCCCCCACATGATGAAAGGATGGAGAACACCTCACTGAAGCTAAAAACTGCAGAAAATTAGGATGCATTAGTTTAACAAGAGGTGAAGGTTCACCTTGAAATCTCCATCTATAAAAAGAGTTAAAGAAGAGAGTAGATTCTTAAATGCAAGAATTGGGTGCCTTGTCTACAATCCACATTGCATAAACCTGGCTCTAACCTCTAATTACGGCTTCCCAAATAAATGAGACTTGGATCTGAAGGCAGCTGAGCAATCTCTAGTGCTACTGACTCCATGAGACCTGAGGGCATGCAACACTTTTACAGCAGAGCTAGGCACCCAGCAGGATCATGGTCTAAATGGAAATCAGAATGACTTTTGAATTAAAGCAATGTCATTTAGCAAACACAGTATAATTGTGGAGTACCTGCAAATATTGACATCAGCCTAACGCCTCATTTAGTAGGAAAGTTAATTTGCAGAATCAGAAAATGAAAAGTAAATTACTGGACAATAGACTGCTGCTTTCCTGACTATTAATCAGCATCTCATAAAGCAATGCTTGTCCAAACTGTACGTCAATATACAATAAAAATACTTAATTTCTTTATTGTAAAGATGAGACCTTGAAGCTCTAATTCTAGAAGATAATTCTATTTAGTCAGTCAAAAAGGGAATGTCATGTGTATTTTACACATTGATGTGCATTTGTGAAATAACTAAGATACTTACTCATGGTAGTAACACCTTATTACAAATGTTCTGCTTTCCTGTCACTGTCACACTCTGCAAAATATTCTTGGCCAGACCCGTCCATGGCTGATGATGCAGCAGAAGGCAGCGTTCCCTGGAGTCTGTAAGAATTCATCGTCCAGGTGGCGGGGTAGCACCGGCAGTGATGGTGACATCTTTTGTGTAGGAAGTCACACCAAGCCCTCACACCGTCGCAGTTGCTGGTGACACACAGACACTTCTGCCCAACTCTGAGCATCAATATTAGTGGGTCAGCCCAAAGTTCGTTGCTGTGATTTCATTTTGATCCCTTACTTTGGGGTTTTTTTGTGTTAGCTGGACACAGTTTGGGTCCTTCTACATGTCCACCTTGTAATTAACTTCATTTAATAGCAAAATGTAGCAGAGCTTTTATCTGAATGTTTGTGAAGTGCTTTGGACGGAGGGAGCTGTAAACACTTTGTAAGCAAGTGGAGTTCCACCCAGACACTGAACAGTTGTGCCCTGACACTTCGTGCTAGATAATGACTTGATGGACCCAGCACTTGTAAGTCAGACTGTCCCCTTAATAAAGAGATTGTTTACAGTGATACCCAGTGGCATCTTGAAATCCAGCCATGGGTGCACGGGCTAACTTCCCCTGGAGCCTTTCATTTACTGTCCATGACCACATTCTCAGTGGATCCTGCAGCTTGGCACGAACACTTTCAATCAAACATTGCTTGCTTTCAGCGCGGTCATATTTTTTCTCTAGACGTGATGTAGAGCATGTATTTGTCTCATGATGCTGGTTCCTGGGTTTGGTGAAGTGACTGTTGTATCTCTTTGCAGAATAGATTTTATTAACATCTCTGAGCTGGTAAAAACTTGGCTTAGGGCTTTTCTGGATTAGCTATTTCTTCCTAATGGAAGAGACTTTCTTGTGTGATTTTGTGGTGAATCTGTAGTACCAGGGTCCCTCTAAGACACACTGTAGTCACAGATGAAGTGAGCCAGTGTGGAGGGTGTTCCATCTCTCAGGCTGAGGTAAAGGTGTTCATGGGAGAGTGGGAACCTGAATGATGATAGATGACAATTAAAATAGTGACCTGTGTTTTCCATTAAAGAATCAAGGCAATCAGCAAACACAAAGTAGGACAGTACAGACAGAAAAGGGAGGAGCTGCACTGCCAGTATTGTGATGTTGTGGAACAGCTGCTCAAAACAAAACCAGCTCCCATAAACCAGNTTTTTTTTTTTTTTTTTGGGGCCAGAACTGAGTTCTCTCACCCCTTCAACTGATGCATGACCCCGGTTCAATTCAATAGGTTCATCTTAAGAGCAGCTAACAGTGTTGTTGGGTGTTACCTTATATACTTATGTAATTTCAGTTGGGTGAGCTTGATGTAAAAGAACACCCTTCTGTCACCTTAGCTGTACCAATGCCTCTGGGTACCATAAGGTCAGTCACAATCTTTTTGGCTGGACACATAACCCTAAGCTGAGTTGTGATCTTTTAGGTTCATACTGATAAGTAACAATGTGCCTTTGAAAAATAGCAGCAATATGAGTATATAGTGAGCACTTTGGCCAAAATTAAGTGTTTTTTCTTCTGTCTTGTACTCTACTGTAATAGCCTGTTAGAATTGAGTTTCAGCATTCTTGACAGCATTTGGTCCTCAAAGGTTTGCACACAGACTAATGGAAGCAAGTAGGAACTTCAAGAATGGAATTGAATTTTTTTTTTAAACCTATTTTATTGGGAGTTTAGTGGTTTATTGTGCTTTATTGATTCAAGCTTTTAGAATTAACAGAATCACTGTATTACTTCCTGTCTATGTGAAACTGAAATGTCTTTAGCAGCCTCTTGTAGTAAGTAATGTCTGAGTACACATACTGATATTTAAGTCAATGGTCATCTGATACAAAGACTTGAGTGTGGGGAAAGCCTTTACTGAAGTCACTGCAGAAGACTGGCTGAAGACCTTGCAGAGCATTCCTGAGGGTCTGCAGGCAAACTTTATCCAAAGTCTTGCACCAGAGTCTAGCTGCATCTTTTTCATCCCTGTGGTCCTAGAGGCTGAACCTCCCCTTATGAAGGATCCTTACAGTGTTTGGTATGAAGGAGTGTAATATCTCTGAAGCAATGATAACAATGCAGGACAGAGGAATGCAGGGGAGAGAGGAGTTGTTGACCTCACTGGAACTTAGCTAAATCACTGAAAGATAAAGGGAATTCACTTGCTCTTGGCCTTATCTCCAGTAACAAAACAGGGCAATGCAATGGGAGGTCAAAGAATAAAACCAAGTTATTTGAGAGTGCCTCAGTAAGGCAGCAAAGAGTTGCTCTACTTGACCTTGAAATAAGCAAGGCCCTCGAGGAAAAAATGTCCGATTCATTTACTTACTGTGAAACAAACAGAGCCCATATTTTGGTTGATGTAACAGAACAACTGTCCTGTAAAAAAAAGTCGGGGTGTGGGAAAGGAAGGTGTCATTAAAGGAGATTTGTGAGCTTGTTATCTTGAGGCTTCTCAAGCCTTGCCTGATGCTAATTCTAGAGTGTTCAATAAGCATGGAGAAAATGGAGCAACAAGGAGAGGCAAAGCCTGACAGGTTTTACCAACGTTACATTCCTGCTCCACTTTTCATTGCTATTTTAAAAAGAAAATAATTGGGTTACAGGAAATATCCTTAAAGCTCTCACATGAAGGTTTGTTGTTTGGGTAGAGTGGCCTGCTGGTGAGCCCTCAGCAGTTATTTTTCATTGAGAAAAAGATACGGTTTCTATCTCCTACATTTTTGTAGTGTGAAGGGCTGTCCACAAGCCAAGAATGGCATTCTGCTAATGCTGAGGGGGCAGCAGTGGAGATTTGGATGCTAATTATTATCTCAGAGCAGAGAATGGGATGGCTAGTTCAAATGGATTGAAAAATAAATAATCTCTCACTGCTCATTTAAAGGTCCTTTCCCTCTAGATCAAGAAACTAGTTCTGGCTTTTTATGCTTATGATGGGATATCAAGAGATGGGATTCACTCTGCCACTAAAATTGTTCATCTTCCCAGAGGAGACCATATGCACTTAAACAGGAAAGTTACAGACAGGACCTAATCTAGAGAAAGAAATGACCTTGAGATGTTGTTTTCAGGGATATTCCCTGGAGCTCAGTGGGATCTGTTGCCATAAAGACACCACAACCCATACTGACCCCACAAGGATGGGAACTATTTCCCACTGCCTAGCAACAAGCACTTGAAACTATCATTCAGGATCTACCTTTGCACCCACACCTTAGCTCCCTTTCTGACTTTCAATGTCTCTTTTCTGAGAGAAACATCCTAACTGTCAATTATGAAGGATATGTTTGGCTGCATAATTAGGATGAAGGACAGTTGTTTGGAAGGCAACTATTGTTTTTATGTATCTATGGTAATATAAAACTCTCCTGTAAATCAATCATAAATGTCTCTTAATTGATTTATGACCAGTATGTAAAAGCTGAGAGATGGCTTGAATGCAGAGTCTGTTATAAATTATTTCCTTGAATTTTTGTCCCAAATGCAATAATTTACTGTTATTAACAGTCTGTGCACATCACATTGAAGCAAAATGGAGCATGGCACCTTAAGACAACCAGTGTACTCAACAAAACTTCCTTGCATGACTTCCTCCACGTGGACATGTATCACTAACCTTTTGACAAGAAGGATCTTGATTCTTCCCTTTCGCACAAAATTAAAAATGCCTTTCTGGAACAGAGAACTGAAGTAGTACATCGGCTGAGAGAATGAGAATCAAGGTCTTTGCAAAGGATACGTTTTTTTAAATATCCAGCTTTGTTGACTTGTATAAATTGCAGCGATGCCTACCTGGTCTGTTGTGACGTTCTGGAGGTGCTGCTTTCTCCCGAACAAAGGCTCAGTCTCAGCTCTCCTCTATGTGGAGATTGTTTTACCACCTGGACAACACAATATGATAATGATTATCCAAGAGAGTGATTGTCAGCCCAGCCATTCCATTGTATCAGCATGCCTTTTCTCAATCAAGCTGAACAGACCCTCCATGAACTATTGCTGTTGTTTGCTTGAGAAGAGCTCATTGCCAGAGCTGATCAAAAGAGATCCTTCACCCAAAATAAATACATGTATTTCTGTGCAATTCAGCATTTTATATCATTTTTTATTAAAAGCAGTATGTTTTGTTTACTGGATTTTCTATCAGAATTCTCCTTTTAGTAAGTGAAAACTACAATGACAATTTTAACAGCTTTATCTGTAATTTTCTCTGTGTTTTTTCTGGGAAGATCAATAAAAGTGTAAAACTATGTCCATTTTAAGTTTCAAAATGAAAACGGAGACATCAACATATCTGTCAAGTTGCTTTCTCTATCTTGATTATTTAGCCATCAGAATGTATCTTACAGCTCCTTGTGTGTTATGAATTAGCCTAGTACCACTGACATTACCAGTTTTCACATCCTACAGAGCTTTTTGTGGGTTTAGGTTTCCTAATAGGAACATTAGAGGGACACATTTACATGCTGGCTCTGATTTATGAGTGGGTTTTATTTGTGGGGAGATTAAATTGTGGTAGGTTGGGTCTGTTTGGGTTTCCTCAATAGCCTCTGATTAGTTTTAATACAGGTGGCCCTCACAGTAAATCAAGTGTCTCAGCTGATCTACAAGAAAGTGAAGCTGTGACTCATTACCTGGTAGAGGAGCCTTTCCTCAGACTGTAACTCATTAAACTGAGGGAGTTATTTATGATCCTTGCAGCCACCCCAGATGATGGTGTCATTTAGGAAACCTGGATGATCCATATGGAATGTGAAATATTTGATGGTTTGTAGATAACTCATTAAGGTCTGAACAAATTCAAAGTATGCTTTCCAGAGGAAAGCTCATCTGGGTGATGAATGTGGCCATCACTGGGCTCCAGGGGTCACCTGGAAGCACAAAGACTGTCCCCTGCCTTTGCCCAAGGTTGATGTGCATAAGGGTTTCTTAGAAACTTGTTAGCTCTGTAACCTGCAAAGTGTAATGAAGAAAGGATTTTTTTCCAAGTCAAGCACGTGAGTCCTGCAGAAACAGTGCAAGAACAGGCTTCAAGCTGGAGTTGTCGGGAGCGCTGCTGAAAGAAAGAAGTTCTTGAGCTTGGAAGCGTGACTAATGCAAGCCTGAGGGCTTAGACACTGCCCAGGGCTTGCAGAGCATCTGAACCCAGGCCTAAGGACAGGATTTACAGCAGCACTTGGCCCAGTTTATCACCTCTCTGTTATTCAGCATCTGCAATATATTTCATTACACTTGTTTTTTTCTGTCACTCTTTGGTGCCTGTGCTAATGAAGTATCAGTGCTCACAACCATTCCTTGAATTCATTTACCATCGTGCCATTCTTGAAAAGTCATGGCTGCACCATCATATTTACTCTTCAGCAGCAAACCCAACCCCCAAGTCCTTCTGTGTCCACCAGCCAGCTGGCCCCCCTCTCCTGAGCAACCATGCAGCCATTCCAGGAGGATCCTGGCCATCCTCTTTGAAATGTGCTTTCTTGTCCCTCGGACACCAGTCTGTCACTTGGATGGCAGGCAGTCTGAGACAAGGGCTGCACTCGTGCTTTCTGTTAAGTGGCTAATGCACAGGGGAGGCAGAGGGGGAATATTAAATAATAATGACAATAATAATACATCTGATAGAGTTCTGTTCCACTTTAGCACTAAATGGAAAGCTGAAAGCCTCCCTGTGGATCTTTTCCATCTCCTGCACCAATGGTTGTAACAGATGCATCAGTTTAAATTTATGACTTGAATGACAAATAAGACTGATATGTGTGTTTAGGAAATCTGTGCCCAACTGGCATGTTTTGATTAGCTGCAAATGATGACACTGCCATGTCTGTAATGCAGCTTATAAAAGGCATAGATGTGGTCCACTTTTTTAGCTGGAGCAAGACGACATAGATCTGTTAATGTGATGTCTGTCCTTCACCTCCAACTTTACAGAAACCTTATGAAATAAAAATAAAAGCAATGCACAAAAGAACTTTCTCCTATGATTTTAAAAACGCCTACAAACAACAAAGAACTAGTAAAACCCAAAAGAGGAATGAGGAAACACAGAAGATGAAAACCACTGATCCATTTAAACACAGATGAAACGATTTGACAATGTACTGGAAAGGAATAATACACAGATACAAGCTATTAATTTCCACTGAGGGTCAGCCTGGGAGCTTGAGTGGCACCTAAGATTCAGGTTAACCCTTCACAGTGGGGAGGATCTCACCATCAATCACAGCTTCTTACTCTTCTGGAGGATGTTGGTACAGCTCATGTAATAACTGCAAAATGTTTTGGACAGGTGATAATGTTTATAGAAGGAAAGGATGGTTTGGAAGGTAGAAAGAGTTCAAAGATTACAAGGAAGGCTAGCAAACAGCAAAATTAGCATGGAAAAATATTGATCCCTTTCATTTATTTCTTACAGAGGGAGGACATTGAGGGGTGAGACTGGTTTCAATTAAAAATAGTTTGTGCTGTTAGGGCCTCTCATGGGAGCAGAGACCTTCCAGCTCATAGGTCAGCTGCTTACATTGCAAACTCCCTGTGGGCTGGGCTCTGCTGGCCATTTTTAATGTCTGTGTGCTCCCAGAGTATTTGAGCATCTTCCATCTTGAGCGTAACAAACCATGAAGTTTTTACAGGACTTCACAATGTCACTGCTTATCCCTCATTTTGAGGTTCAAACTCTGCTCAGTGATTTTGGAGGGGATTGAAGTTGCTGGGAAAAGCTGTGCAAGCAGTTAATGTGAGGAATTTCAGCCTTGATACCTCTATTCTGAGCCCTCCTTCACCTAAGGACGAGCATTTACCTCCTCTCAGCTGCCTATGCAGCCAACTTTTTGTCCTTGTCCTCACAAAAAAACCCCAAACATTAAACTGTACAACAAATCACTACACTTGTCCACATGAGACAGTAAATGCCACTCTACTCATACCTTACTCCTTCAACAACCCTATTGCCAGTGCTAGAAATAATGATGTGAATACCTCTATATCAGCATTTTCTATCATGATTAAGGCTATGCCAGTCACCATAAAGGTCACCATATGATAGACTACAGACCACAAGCCCCCACAAGCCAGTGTGACTAACACATTAAATAATGGATTGCAGCTTGGTCAAGTGACTGGTGTAGTGTGAGAAATGAAATCAATACTCACCCCGGTGAGAAATGACAGAAATGAGCATTCACCGTCAGCCACGTTCAGATGGCTGTGGGTCTGGAATGCCATATTTTCGTGTTTGTAACCTAGCTGTTGCCTTAAAAATTGCCCTGAAACTCAGTAGTAGTGGCAACACTGAGCACTTATTCCTTAAAGCCTTTCTTTATCTTTATCTTTGATTAACTTTATCAATGTCTTTGATTTTTGAAGCAGCAGTTTCCTCCCTAGAGATCTTGACCCATCCTGCTCCAGCCATGAGGGACTTGCTCTGCCAGGCACCTATTCCAACAGAAATAACTGTACTAGGGAAGATTCAGCTTGTTCTGCCTGGAAAAAAATTACCCCCAACAAAACTGTTGCAGCTGTTTCAAGGGGATTGTATTTCTGTCCCTCATGAGAGAAATATTCCAGGTATAGCGAGATGCGTTTTAATGCCTCGCACATCATGTGGGACAAAAGCCTTTATTCCCCTCAACCTTTCTCCCTTCCCAATCTTCCCCGTTTTTAACATGTTCATTACCATTGTAAGTATTACTGTTATTATTGTGGATGGTATTATCAGTATATTTTACTTTCTTTCACTTATTAACCTGTTCTTATCTCAACCCACGAGTTTTACCTTTTTCCAATTCTCCTCCCCATCCTAAAGGCAGGACCACGACACCATGTTACATTTTGTTGAATTGGAATTAAACAGAGATGTTTCTAGAGGGAAGGTTGATGTCTCAGTATCTTTTCTATTTGGTCTTGAAAGAAAGTTCAATTTTATTCTTCTACATTTTGTTTTTGTGTCAAAGGTGCATGAGTTGAACAAACAAATAGGGTTTCAGATCAATCTTTTTGTTTACAACAGGCTGGTCTTGAGTTTAGAATCATCACCGTCTAAAAAAGTGTTGAAGTTGTAGTCATGAGTATTGGAATGTGTTTTATGTGCAACCTTCTGGTCTTGAAAGCAAAAAGAAGTGCTTCAGCTCTTTTAGCACACGTGCTCCTTGAATATCTATTTTCCAGGTCAGTCTTAAAAGCAGCCTGTTCTTTACAAGAGCAAATCCAATATTGAAGCTGTTAAGTCCAGGCACCTGCTTAAAACTTGGCCCTGTCTGAAAAAATAATAAGAAGAAATAAAATTGTATTTGTGTAACCTTTCTGTAGAAGAAGCTGCTAATTGGTACGGAAGTCAGTGCAAAGAAGCATGCAGAAGAAGCATTGATTACAAATCCCGCTGGGATATGGCTCGCTAAAGGTCAATCTCTCCTTCTATTAATTGCTTTAAAAATAAGGTTTGGAGAAAGCTGCCTATGAAATAATTGTGGGATTTTGGCAATCCCTGTTGTAAGCTACGGCAGTGTTTCCATTGGTTTCAGGAGGAGAAAGTTGTGCCACGGCTTGGATGGGCCCTTTTATTCCGCCTGGGTTTGTTTGTAACAAAACTGGCTGGTGAAGAGGTGAGCGTGGCAAAGAAGTGCCAAAACCACAGATCGTGTTACTGACTGCTATACTGAAAACACATTCATTTCAAACACCTCAAAAAGTGCAGGAGAGAAAATTAAGTCTGGGTATGTTTCATTTCTCCAGGCAATTTTTCTTCCTGGGTTACATGAATCTATTCTTTTCGGTTGTTTAATAAAAAAAGTCATAGAGTGTAATTGTTAAAACAAGCAGTGGGAAATGCAGCAGCCTGACAAGAAATTACATGTCTTATTTATCTCCACTGAAGTTACTCCTCCAGGAGCTGGGTGCTGGTGGAATGTAATGCATCGGAGCATGTGCCTCTGATGCTGGGCAGAGGTGCTTCCCCCAGCTCTGCAGCAGTTTCCTCTCCACTGTAAGTCCTAAAGGTAAATGCTAACCCAGGTCTGAAATAACCTGTGAATCTTGCCAGAGACTGATGCCCCTCTGCGCCCTTGCTGGTAGTGCTGAGGCAGAAATGAAGCAGGTCAGGCAGAACTGGAACTCTGTGGGTGGCCTCCTGACTGTAGGAAAAATTAAATCAAAGCTCAAGGAATAGTTATCCCTGGGGAAGAAGGTTGGTGCTTACAAGTTTTCTCTGTAGATGCCTGAAAAACTGCCCAAGCATGATGCACAGTGCACAGCCCCAGCACAACGAGCTTCGGCTGAAATAGAGATGAAAATAGATAAGACAAGAAGAAATAATGTTTTGAGTACATTTATTTCATGGAAGTGGCAGTATAAAATCAGATCCTGTTTAACCAGATTGGAATTCTTCTGTGCAATGATTTAACAGCATGCTGATGTGCTGATAGCATTTGCCGTCAGCTTAGCTAAATGCTGGTACATCATGCTTCAGTCCTACAAAAATTCACTCGTTTTCACAGATAGCTATCCAAGGGCATCAAGGCTCTTCTGAGATGGATGGCTTCTTCTTTTGAGGACCCTAGCTACTATTTTGATCATCACAGTGTAAAAAACCTGAAGGGAATTTAAATTAGATTTAAATTATTTCTTCATTTTGCTGTCATTATGTATATTGGGAGGAAGGGGAATGAGCAAATAATGAACAATATTGCAATTATACCTTCAGAGGGTTTGGCTTATGTAGGGCAACTGGGCCAGCAGATGGTGAAAGCAATTTGATGTACAAAAGTATGAAATAACTGATCTGGACAAAAGGATTAAAGTCGGGTGTGGGTATAAATTGAACATGGATCATGAAAAGTATATTGGACTATTATGGGAAATCACTGAAGCCTGAGCACAGATGCTGCGAAAGAGCAAATCAAACTGCACTGGCACAGCAAACAGAAACAAAGACAAAAGGTGAGAGTGTTATTGTTTTAGTCCTTTGTCAGTGGTGCAGGCTTTGATCTGCTGGAAGGAGAGAGCTGCCCTGGGGGAGGGGTGCTGAAGGATCTGGTCGGGAGCAGAAAGTTCACAAGGGCTGGGCCAATTTGTACAGCAAGCTACAGGATGATGTGCTGATTTTAGAGAAACACCTTTAAGGAAGGACTCCATCAGGGCATTGCATTTCTTAAACTAGCACTGGACAAGACTGAATGTCTTATTAGTGTTGGCAAAAGGGCCTGGATGAGGCAAAAAGGCCAGGCTGCCTCTTCCAAAGAGAATGCAAGCACAAAATAAGTAAAATGAGGACACATGTTTGAGAGTACTTAATGGGAAGCACCAAGTTTTAGTTGATAATAGCCACTTAATCAAACAGCCTTATGTAAAGTCCTTCTAATCCTAGCTCATCAGCAGAAGCTATGCATCACTGGGGTATTCCCAGGGCAGAAGTACAGTTGTGCTGACAAAGAAGACTAAAAGATAGCAGGAAATTCAGGCAGTGCTTCTGTCCGTGCTGCTCACTCTCTCAGGGAATGTGTGCACCAGACAGGGGTGAGTTGGTTGGGATCCCCAAGGAAGCTCTGTCCCAGCTGGTTCCCAAGGTGGGCTGGGCGTGGCATACACCAAAGTGACTGCACAAATTTGGGAGTCACATGCTGCATCCCTGCTCTGCCCTACGTTCTGTGCAGCAGGACAGCCCAGCCCAGCTGTGCTTCTGGGATGTCCACATTAACCCAGCTTACACATCTCTATTGAAAAAAAGTGTTAGCCTACCTCAGGTGGGTGTTGTGAGGAAGCTGACTGGGCTGGCAATACAATCCCTCCCCATTTTTAGGAAAGAATGCCTCGTGGTGTCCCCTTACCTGTGCATGGGACTGCAGAGCTGACAGCAGAACACAGGCTCTGGGCATCTTTTGCTATGATCCAGGGAGAGAATTTGGGGGGCTACCACCCATACAGAAGGCTCCCTGAAAGATTCCCCAGAAGGGAAAGTCTGTGGGATATTGAGTTGCTAAAGTAGCTCACTGCTGCTCTGTGTATGTTCAACAAATGATAAATTGAATATGCTGCAGCAGAAAGCCATGACCAACCCATCTGTCCAAACCCAGAAACACTCTCGTGTTCACTGTAAAGCTCTTCTAACACAAGTGTGGTGCCATGGAGCCCCACTGATCTGAACTTTCATGGCACTGCCTTCCTACCTGGGGAGGGTAACAGCATATGGCTGCCCTGGACCAGCAGGACATCCCAGTTTTCCTTATTTCCTAGCTGGCTAAATTGCTTTTGGCTGGACGTGTGGTGGGTGGAGGATTGCTTCAGTTCATTTCCCACCCATAACCGAGCAAATCAACTCATTTACTCTTTGAGCTCCCATTAGCAGAAGTGATGGAGAGGCGTGAGGAAGTTCTTGTTTGCTTTTTCATCCCCTCAGTCACAGAGCCCAAAACCAAATTAAACCTTCACCCTAGAAATGTGTCCTATTGTGAGAGGTACTTAATTCCTGCAAGGCCCTTGGAGTGCTGAGGAGTCAGAACAGCACAGCCTGAAGGGCTGAAACACAGTAAAACCCTGACTTTGGGATTTAATGGCAGAAATAGAAAATAAGAGTGTTGGAGAAAATCAGTTTAGAGGAAGTAAAAATGGATATTTCAAAAAAAATAGTTTTCTTCAGCTTTGGATTATTTACCATTATAAACTTTTCTCTCTGTTAAAAAATCACTTCTAGGTCAATTTTTCAGTAAAAATTCCTGTCTCAGCGTGAAGAGACCAGTTTTTTCAGCTTGAAAACATACCCCTGCAACTGGCATGCCTGCACTGAAGTATGTTGTTTTAAAAATGTGAACATGAAAGTTAGGACATAAAAGCTGCTGCACTCACTTTTTCCAGTCTGTATTGTTAGCCTAAGTCAGCTCACATGCATTGTCTCACTCCATCTGATTTGCTATTTTTTAGGGAAACTTTCTTGCTGAAAATAAGTCAGCTGGATCCTTCTCTGGACCCCTAAATCCTGAGGTTCCAATTTTGTTTTGTCTTCATCTTTATTCCTCTTCTTTTGGAAATTTTGGGGCTGGTAGACTGGAGAAAGTTTCTAACTTGTTTGACCATTTCTTACTCCTTCTCCTCTCCCACTGTCTCACAGATGATCTCCACTCCCCCAAATCCTAGAACCTGCCCCATCTGGAAAGGATGCATCAATCTGGAACACAGGCCAGCAATATATAAGCCAGGAGTAGGAGTAAAGTTATAGTAATTAAGGCAGAGTCCTGAAGGGGTAGGTTAGTGTTAGTTAGCTTTGAAAGAAATTGCAGGAGTGTACTCAGACCTTATTAGTAGGTGTTCCCTGGGCAGAGAATATGTAAGCTACCTGAAGCGTTAAGCTGAAAAATAAAAGCTTCAGCAAGGGCTACTTAGGTCTTAGGAAGGACAAAGAAGGATTTAATTTAGATTTAGTCTAGTGAGAATTTTCTGTTGGAGAGATTCTACCTGCTCTCTTTGCTCTCAGGGCAGCGTTCCCCAGCATGCCAGCTCCCCATCCCTGTCTGTAGGTGGTACATATAGATCATGACAAGTACAAGCCAGGCGACGATGTGCAGGACAGAAATTCCCCTCTTGTCACTGAACTGAGGCTGAGGCACCTACACCAACAGAGAAAACCTGCTGCATGGGTGCCAGAGCAGGTGCTGGAAGGACTTTGAATGGCTTACATAAGGCATCTGAAATGAAGCAGCAGGGAAAGGCTGGTGGCCCAATGTCCAGCAGACCAGAACTTGTAGCAGAGAAAAAATACTGACAGTTGTTACATTGAACATGCAGGCTCTCACTTAATTTCTGTCCCTTCATCCTGAATTTGGAAGATAAAATAGGATGTAGCCCAGCAACTGTGGGCAGTTCTTGATCCAATGTCTTTCTCCCCCTAGGGAGGTGCTGAGGAAGGCCCAGTGGCAGCAAAGCCACGAGGACATGCTGCAGACCCTGAGCACACAGCCAGTCCTTCCCCAGCCCCAGGGAAGGACTCCGGTGTCCTGAGCTGGCCTTGCTGCCTGGGCACAGCTAAAGCCTCTCAGCATGCACAGTGTGGATGCTTCTTTAGCTCTCTCTTTGTGCTGGGATTGACAGTGTCCTTGTCCCCAGTGTCAGGGCCGCTCTGTTACAGCAATGCCATGTGTCCCGGTCCTGTCCCAGTCCTGGGGGAGAGGCTGGGCACGTGCTGGGCGCTGTACGGGGTAAGCAGTAACGAGTGTTCCTCCCCAAAACGCGGAGGTGGGGGGAGCAGAGAAGATGTGACCTCAGCAGATGCTCAAGAAGGAGAGGGGGAGGATGTGCACTGCAAGGAACCAAAGTTAGCACAAAAGAGAAAGTGTTAGCCTCGTCACGGTAACAAATGCATTCAAATCTGGAGTGGGGGCTGGCAGCAGCTCTGCTCTCCCAAATGCCTCAGCACGCTGCCCTCGAGCTCTTCCCTTCGATTCACTGCACCTCAGCACTGCCTCCTGGGCAACCACACAGACCTTTCCTCCTCCCCGAGCCTCTGAGTGTGCATCCCCACCTGTTCTGGTCCTCGTTAGAACAAGCAGCATGCCTGAAGCGTTCTGCATCTTCACAGCATTTCACAGACACCAACATACATCACCTCTCCAGGCCAGTCAATGCTCATGGACAGAAATTTGTGTCCTGCAATTTTAGTAGGAAAGGTTGAAATAAAATTATGTTGGCCCAGTGCTTTTGCTGGCAGAAATCCAAATCAAGTGTGGAAAATCCAAACTGGGTATAATGAGAGGGGAAGATTTTGTGCCCATACTGTTGGTGCAAGAATTCTGGTTAATTGTTAAGAGTTGCTTATGCAATGTTTCTTTTTATCCATAGACAATGTCTTGCAAAATGTGACTGTTTAAAAAATATAATTAAAAAAACCACACAACTTTTTGCCTGTATTCAGTATCAATAAAATAGTCTACACAATCTTACATGACCATACTCCCTGATGTCAACCCAGATGAAGCATCTGTCTTCCAGAAGAAACAAAGTGTTGTCAAATCTGTCACCTTTAGCAAACAGAGCAGCCTTTTTTTTTTTCCTGCTGTCTCATCTCTGAAGTACCTCTCGCCTGAATGACTCCAGTTTTGATGATTAACCAGCCCATTTTCAAACACCTAGAAAATGCCTTTCCCAAACAGGGAAGGATCTGGATATTAACTCCAGCAGCGCTGTGCTCAAATACAGACCCATTACTGCTGTTTGTTAATCATCTGGGGAGACAGTGTCTGCAGACAACTGCACAGGGACTCTCTTCAGGGTTTACAGATGTGTTTATAGCTTCTTCTGTACCTTCAGTGAAAGGCAAAATCAGTGTTCATTGATACATGAAGTCTTCAGGCTTCATTTTGGAGTTTTCTGCTGCAGCATAGCAAGATGTACCAAAAGCACTGTTGTGTGCTCTGCTGTACCTCCTCAAACTCCTCTTCCCTGGCAGATCAGATGGATGGGGGGCTGCAGCCATTTGCATTTTTAAATAAAGTCAAACACTCTAAACTGGAGCTTGGCTTTCTACAGCAGTGTGCTGAGCAGTTGGATGTGGTTGTATTTTGAGAGGCTTGAACTCTGCTCCACTCTATTGCTGTCTCTTTTCTGAGCATACTCCCTAGTGCTCTAATAAATATTAAAACGATGGTTGTGCCTTTTCTTCAGCTGAAACTTGGATTTAGCTGACATCTGGCAGAATTTTACCCAGAGGTTTGACAGAATCATAGAGTGGTTGTTGGAAGGGACCTTAAAGTCCATCTAATTGTAACCCCATGCCATGGGCAGCGACACCTTCCACTAGACCAGGTTGCTCAGAGCCCCATCAAGCCTGGAGATAGTTTGGGGTCAGGCTAAGGGCAGGTATGTAGATATAAGGCTATGCAGACAGAAGGATCTCAGGAACCTTCAGAAGCTCCTCAAGAAGCAAACAGAAAATAATAAAATAAAATAAATAAATAAATAAAAGCTAGGAAACAAGTGCTAAATTCAGAGAGATCAGAATAAATGTGTCCACAGGGGTCAACACAGGGAAAACCTACATAACTGGAGGGATGTTCCTGCCCTTCTCCTTTCACCCCTTATTGTTTTGCAGCCACAAGAAGAAATGATCCTCCCCCTTCCCCAGGCTGAATTCAATTTCCCACCATGCCAGCAGCTGGCACCTCCTTGGCACTCACAGACACATTTTGGGCACTGCCAAGACTATTTGCATTGCTAGAGGAAGGATTATTATCCACTGAATCCATGAAACCTGTGTCAAGCTCAACTGTCCTGATATTCTGAGCACTTTACCTCTGCATGTGTCTGAGGAAATGGGAACTATTTAGTGGCAATGTGGCACAATCTCTACACCATTGCTGCAGGTTTTGTGTGCTCTAGGTTGGAGTCACCTGAATGGGAACCTGAAAGAGATGCAATAGATGTCTGAACTTGTTGATGCATGGATTTTGGGCTGGTGAAGTAGAGAAAAACACCCTCCCTGTCTGGAAATGTAGGGACAGTCACAAAGGTTAAAGATTCTGTAGTGGCGTCATTTGGGCTCGAGTTATAAAACAACTACAGTGTTAGAGGGGTGTGTGGAAATTTTTCAGGCGACCTCAGTGAAGTTTGCACAAGTTCCCTTTCCAGTAATGCTTTATCCAAACACATCCTCACACATGCTACACGAATCCTGGCAGTTAGCCTCCTGAGAGGGGAGGGTTGAACACATGGCAGGCACCATGTGTGTGCAGTATACTTTGCCCCAAGCTGCTTGAAATCCCAAAAATTGCCAAAGAATTGCAAACGTTGCACTGTAGGTTGGCCGTTTCCACCCTACACAGTAATCCGAGTTCTGCCTCCAACTTCTGCCAGTATTTTTAAACAGGGCTGGAGCAGCCCCCATCTATAAATACTCTGCTTCTACACCAATATTTGAGATTCCAGCTGATCAAATTCTGTCTGTTAGGCCACTGTTTTGTTTATTATGTATTAATGCTTTTCAGTACCCATTTCATTGCTTTTCCCTCTTGTCATTGCTAGGCGGCTCTTGCTAGGACACACTCAGACTGTGGAGATTTACAGAAGAAACCTGTCTTTTTCTCAAACCAAGAGTCCTGTAGCTCACAGCCTGCAGCATTTCCAGGATGTGAAATAACACAGTCAGCAGGACAACATGTCAGTCACTAGCACAGGCCAAAAATAGCATGTGTAAGGCCAAACTCAAAGGGCTAAAATGGTGCTCTTAGAGCAGATGTTTAAAAGCTTGTATACAAACTCTAGGCTTGTTAGCCAGCCTGGACCAACTGCAAAAGGCCTTTGGGAAGGATTAAAACTCTTGGCGAGTACACACACTTCTCTGTTGGAGGCACTGGAGATACATTTTACTTAAAAATAAAAGTGGTAACCTGGGCTAAAGTCTTGCTCCGAGGTCTCCTGAGCCAAAGATCCTGGTGCCATTCCTGATTTGGGCCAAGTGCTCATTAAGGGCAACAGGAGTTTGATCTCAGAAAGGGCTAAACAGGGGCATTTGTGGCTCAAGAGAATCTTGTCTTAAGGAGGATAGGGTAGAAACAGCTGCTTGAGAAATGGAGAAATTCAGTAAGTAAGTAAGAATAATAGATGGGAGGTTTTACAAGTGTAAAAGACAATATATTGTAAAAACATCTGAAGAAAGAAGACCTCAAGATTCCTGGTTGGGATAACCCCAGTGGCAGCACTCAGCAATCCCAGCCTCACTTTGCATCTACTCCAATGTCTATGGAAGCACCAGATCCTGACACATTCTCTGCAGTGAACAGGCAATAGTGATGACTTTGTCTTTTTTTCCTACTCCCCCTACCTGGTACCCTAAAAACATTCCCAGATGAACAGTGCATCCACCTTTACTGCTTCTGCTGCAGCCTTACTTCTGTACGTTTTCTGGCTGCAACACTCTGTCTTTGCCTTGTTACCATGGCAAGAAGGTGCCCTTCTGTGTCATTCACAGTGAGAAACCAGAGGCCCTAATACTCCACATAACCATTTTATAGCCCAATGTGTGAACACATGAGCTCATCGGGAAGGAGAAAGCCAGCATTCACCCTGAGCTGCGGATGATTTCCTCAGTCATGAAATCTTTGGCCAAGCAGCACTTCTTTTTTTTTTTTTTTTTTTTCATCATCACAAGAAAAAATACCATTGAAGCTTTTCCCAAGTGCCAGATTCTACAAGTAACAGGCTGGGAGTTATTACTGAGTCTCATTAGTCTCCATGCCCTCCTTCCCACACCTATAAAGACCAGCACGTTATAAAAAGGGTTAGCTGGACTCAACAGTGAATGAATAATTTAGCTGGCTAAAGAACAGAGAAGAAATATATTGGGGTGGATGGAGGAAAGCAAAATAAATGTATTTCTCCCAGCCCTAGCTGAAATTAGATGAGTGCCTGGATTGGGTACCCGCTAAGGGAAACCCCACAATGGTGTTTGCTCTTGGTCCCACAAAGAACAAGGATTTTTTTTTTCTGATTTAAACCAACCTCTGTATTGCAAAGTATTGCAAACTTAGAGAATTATTTTTTGTTCTATCTGGCATAGCTACGTGAGAGCTCTACCAAGGGTAGATCAGAGAAGGCAGGGTATTGCAGAGCTATTTTCTTTCAGAATAAGGCAGGAACCGAGAAATTATCACTGTTGTGTCTGAAAAGATTAGGTTAAGTGCTGGAACAGAAATCCACTGAGGAATTAATTTGTAGACTTTGCAGAGAGTAAAGAAATTAAATCTAGCTAAATGAGTTACTCATATTTTTTCCCTTAACAGTAGTAAGCATTAAATCTTGAATTGTGAATGCAGTGAGGCACTGACACACCATCAGTGTGTTAACTGGCTCATTCATGCTGCAGCAAGGCTGTGGGTAAGGAGGAGCTTTCATTAACAGCTGATCTAAAAAGGATGCAGTTCTAGTCAGAATTTACCTTTTCCAGGCACTCCTGGGAACGTAACCTGTTTGAGCTGGGAGGGATGTCCTGGGATACCTGGTGATACAGTCTGGCCAGGAGGAGTCTGTCCCCTGATGGTGTAGATTCTAGGAATGCTGTCTATGGATTTTACTCCTACCAATACGTTGGCTCTGGGTTCCTGCAATCACCTGAGCTACCTACATTATTCTGATTGTTTTGGCACCTGGAAAAAATTGCTTTCAGGAATGAGGAACCAGCAGTACAATGTGGTGCAGCTGGTGTCATTCTAGGAGTGAGAAAGAAGGCGGGCAGAAAACAAAATTTTGACCTATATAGAGCAATCCATCTGTCCAGGGAAATATTTCTATACTTCCTAGAGTCAGTTTCTTGCCCTGCTTTACCTGTTGGTGTT
Organism: Dicrurus megarhynchus; assembly: GCA_013399195.1. Lineage (NCBI taxonomy): Eukaryota > Metazoa > Chordata > Aves > Passeriformes > Dicruridae > Dicrurus > Dicrurus megarhynchus. The sequence goes on along the minus strand of VXAD01012712.1, from coordinate 418,630 downwards.
CTGACAGAAATTTTCAGTGTTTTTACCAAAAGGATATTTTTTCCCCCTGCTAGAACCCTTTTCCCCAAGATTATTGCCCAAAACATGGTGCTAGGGAAGGCTTAACCATCCAAACTTGCCATTCTCATGTGGTTTTCAGCAGCCTCCTGGGAACTCCCTTAAGGCTGTCCTGCTCAGTCACTGCATTGCCTTCCTGGCTGATTTTTTTTCTCTTTTCTTTGCCTTCCAGCTGCTTGCAATTCACATGAACTATTGTATTAATAAACAGACCTTTCCCTTCACCAATCAGACAAACATATGGGATATGAAGCAATAAATGACAAAGCAGCCCCACATCTTTCATGCTGTCATTGGCCTTCATGTCTTGCAGGAGAGGAATTTCATCCAGCTGGTTTCATCGTGGTTGAGTGATCTTTAGTATTAAATGCAGGGCAAAAGCTAAAGGTCATGGCACCAAAGTCCTTTGTACGTAACGTTACAAATGACTTGCCTGCAAATGGAACGAAATGTCAGAAGATGATCTCAAATAAATGAAGATATCACCACAACTACTCATGTGGAGCACAGTGTCCCAGACCTTCTCTCTATTATTACAAAAGCACTCACATTTCAAAAGAGTGGGGATTTCTTTTCTCTTCCTCATAGGGGAAATGGACGCTGTAGAATTGAAAACATGATTGTGGAGCATGCTGTGTGAGAAGCAGTCGCTTGCTGCCTTGGAAACCTTGAAAAGGCCGTGTCTCTGATTCTAGTTTCTCTTTTTCTCACCCTCTAATTATGTAAGCCCCACTCATTTAGGTTTGGACTCAGCCTGCTTTTCTTCCTGGTATCCATTACACCACTAGGCTGTTGCAGTGACAGAGTGACCTGGTGGGAGGGTAGAAATACCTCGTGGGTTAATGGAGGAAGCGGAATGTTTTCCCTGGATGAGCGTTGGTGTAAGTGGGATACAATGGAAGACATTCTCCCTGTCAATGGTGGTGCCTGTGCTACAGCAACAACCACCCCTCCCCTTCCAACACCATGGGGGCTGAACTGGTAATTTAGATGTAATTGGGCACCTCTGATTCTGTTTAATGGGGCTCCTGATAAATGGCTCTCCTGCCTAATTGGTACAGTTTCCATAGGAGGGACTGGCCCAAAGTGTGAAGCAATGCAGGCCCCTAACTCCCACTGAAATCAATTACACTGAAATCAATAAGAGTTAAACAGCTGAACAGCTTTTAAAATCTGGCCCTCAGTGCCCCCCAGGGCTGTAATTTATCAAAACACCAAATAAATGGCATGCTTGGTTGATTTCAATGGGTGTGATTGGTTTATAGGAGTTATTACTGGAAAGCCCCCAGCTTTTAATACATGTCCCCTGTTATTTTTCCAGAACTTGAGCCTGTTGATGCACAAGTGCAAAGCAAATGTACTTGAGTTTGACTCTGTTCCAGGAAGGCTATCAGGTGGAATCCAGCATATCTTTTTATTTTGGCCATGATGAGGAAGGGGATAGAGGATTAGACAGACCTCTGCTCTCATCCCATGCAGCCATTTGTGCAAGTTCTTATCAGGGCAATTGCTTTGGGGAAAAAGCTCTGCAGTCTTTGCCCATCAAAACTCTCCTGAACATCACTGGGCATAAAACCAGCAGTGACCTTGAGGATGGAGCCTTTTCTGCACGTTGCAGTGCTGTGAAATTCTCTGCACACAAAACCAGGAGCCTGCCACGAGTGCTTCATTCTTTAAAAGATAATTCAATTAGGGTGTTCTGGTGCTTGCTGGCATGGCCTTATTGCTCTGTTACAGCTTCTAAGCAGGGTACCTTATCTCTTTGTAACTGTTGTGAAGTGCCTCACTGTTGTGCATGTTGCTGTATTTCTCAGTAGTACCAGATACTGAACTATGTCTCAGTTCCTACATCCCTGAGAAATGGAGAGTTGCACCAGGACTGCTACTGGGGAAGAGCATTTTCTTCTGCAGGCATCAGTATTTAGAAGTATTCCGCAGTGAGTGGGATGTTAATTAATATCTGATTTATGTCCCAACGTTGTAACACACAACTGTGGTGTTTGATAGGTTAATCATGGGACATTTCAGTCAATTTTCTGTCTACCCTTGTACTTCCTATGTGTGTTTCTCCTTTGGCTTCAGGGTCTTCTCAGAGGTGTGAGTTGAGAGGAAATTAGAAATTCTCTTTCCTGATGTGTAGGTTGGAGAGCAACATGCCAGGTAGCCTTGGAGGGTGACTGTCCAAACTCTCCTTTTGGAATCCCAGAACCTCTGGGATGATAGAAGTGTCATTTATATACTCCGATGGATGAACCAAATTTCTTCATTTAGAAGCGTGCTTTCATGGTGCCTCGTAACCTGTCAATCCAGATGTCAAGTGTCAGTCTTTCAGAGTGTGACAAATAATTTCCATTCTGAGATGGCTTTGTGTTGCTGATTAGACTCTTGATGGGCCATCAAAGACATCAGATTCTGGCATCTGTTCTCGATGACAATATGAAAACTCTTCAGTGATCTACATATTGGCTCAGGGACTTTGTTCTTTCCTGCTCAGAACAGCAGTATTTCCTCACCCTTCCAGAGAATGATATGTTTTGCACATTTTTTTCTGTGGTGCAGCTTAGTCAAAAGGCTTGAAGGTGTGAAAGAAAAGTAGCAACAAAAAGTTGCATCACTCATTCCCAACATAACTCGTGTTGGCAGCGTTTGTATTGTCCTGGTTAAAGATGCCAGCACACTCGAGTTTGTCACACTGTGTGGCACGATCTGCTCACAGCTGTCCTGCCAGGGGGAAGCCAGGCTTTTATCCTCTCAGGATACCCCAAATTATTTTTACCTGTACCAGCCAGGTAGTTTGCTCAAGCATAGAGCAAGGCACTAAGGAGAGAGTGTGGTTAGTACTGAGGACCTGTTCAAATGCCAGCTGAAGCCCAGCTGCAATAGATGAGTCTTACATTCCCCAAAATACCTGTTGAATGGAAGGCAGATAAAGGTGCAAGTAGTCTCTAGCTGTACTGCTTGAAAAATCAGAACACTTCATTCCATGTGAGAAGAGATGTGGGTCCTTGGAAAAGAGAGAGACTCCAGTCTCTTTGGAAATCACACTTTGAGTTCCTGCTGAAATGCTCTGTGTAACTGGTACTTAGCTGCTGCCAGGAGCTGAGATCACGGTTCACCTGGCTTTATCTTCACAGAGGTGCCTGGAAGTGGCACATTTCAAACAATAGCAGTGTGTGTTTGGAGTCACATGCTTTTCTTTCTTTCCTTCTCCACCCTAAATTTGTTTATGCTTCCTCGAGACAACAGGCATGGTCTTCCATATAATTTGATCTGCTATTCCACAAACTAATCCAGGTCACACTCTTCCAGTGACAGCAACTGAGAGGTATCCATCAGTATCTTGCCTGCTGATGATATTACATCTCTGTGAAGTTCCTTCAGATCCCCTCAACCTGTAATTATAACAGACCCCATGTGGTGCCTTCTCTTGTCTCTTTTTCTTTGCTCCTAAGCTGATGCATTTCTGACACTGAGAAATGGCTTGGTAAATTTCTCTATTTCCTAGAATGACCTTGCTGGCATTTTGACCACAGTATGTGAAAGACCTGAAATGCTTGCAATCTTGTAAAAATGAAGTTAATAAATATGTAAATCAATCTCTGTTTATTTATAGCCTGGCAGAATGCAAACACCCAGATTCCAGCCAAAAACTCTGTGCTATCTATGATTCCAAGTGGCTTAACACTTCAGAATTTCAAACACCAGGAGGAGATGAACACATACAAGAAGGACCTTTTTTGTTTTGGTTTTTAAAAACCAACTAAATTACCCATAATTTCCTTTCTTTACTCTTTTTACTTACATGTTTACAGGGCATTAAGTAACACACTATTAATGACACAGAGGTCACTCAATAAAAGAAGATGTATCTCCATTCATCTCCATGGCAGTTCACAGAAGCTCCACTTGGGTGGGAGTGGAGCACAGGTTAAAGGTGCTGCCATGAGGGTCACTGTGTATGTATGAATTTATTTACTTCTTTATTATAAAGTGTGCCTGGATCAAAGGATTATGCCAAAGAGTGAAACTGAATCAGCTTAAAAAAGGGAAAAATAAGAAGTCTCAAAACGAATGCAACACAGGCCTTTCAAATACTGTTTTTTTACTTTTTGTTTGTGGGTGGTATTTCCTTCATTCCCCATCAATCATGCCAGCTATTGATATTTTTTCTGTCAGACACTAACAGTATCAGACTGACCGACATTATCTGTCTATTGACTGCCTCGGTTTTCAACCTTGTTGGATTTACAGCCCCGCTGAGCATTTTCCAACTGAGGAATTTAAGCCAACTGACATGGATCATTAGCTTGAGTTACTCTTCATGGACCTGTCAGAAGTAAACTAGACACCTCAGAAGCCTTAGGTAGATAACACTGATTTTATAGGATAGATATTTACATAACACCATTGATGTCTCAGGTATAACCAGCCTCCAGCTGGATGAAATAATCAATAAAAAACCTGGCAGAAAATTCAGAAAGAGATTGTTCTGGGCATTGGGAAGCCGGACCCGTAGGTGGATCCATTCTCTGTCTCTCTGGCCTGAGACAGAGTTTCCAAGGGGGCATTCACCCACTCAGGAGAACAGTTGTGATCCAAGTATCATTTACACCCTGGGTGAGTGGATGAGGATTTAGGACAGCCCCTACAACCTCTTGCAGGCATGGGAGATGAGGTAGGAGACTCTAGCTCAGGTGGATCCAGTCTCTATATTGAGGAGTTACCTCTTGGGCTTTATTACACTTTGTTTAGCACCTGAAATCATGTTGGAGACATATTCTCCTGGGTCCCTCACTGGAAACTAATTATACTCTCATAAGCATACTAATTTAGTGTGTGCTTCCAGGCACTCCAGGCAGGCACCACCTGATGTGCAAGTTATGACTTGCATAACGCTTGGGGACTTCATTTTCAGAGGCACCTTTGCACCATGGAAATCAGCAGGACACCTCATATCGCTCATTCTTGTCTTCACGTCATTGCTCAAATAAATACAAGAAAACTGTGTAGTCATGTGTAGCGACTCAGCATTTCTACATTGTTCAAATGTCAGTCAGATTTGCTACCTCTGCTAGACTGAAGAGCTTTTTCCCAGTCAAAACCTGCAAGCTGAAACTTCAAGGGAGATCACATCCAACGATTTCATACAGGTTCTTCACGGTTTAGAAGTTCAAGGGCATGTGGACATACGAAATTGTGTTGATTTAATTGACAGTTTAACCTACTTTTGTCAAACTAAGTATGGTTTCTGTGAAAGTTTGCTTTTCCTCTATTTCGTTTAAGATTAAATTGCTAAGTAGCTGATTTAGGCTGGAATATGATAAAAAAATTTCTAAGCAGAAAAACTATCTTGATATGGTAGGAAAGAGCACTGCAACTTGTATCTGTCTTGGTTACACTATAGAAATTTGTGTGTAGACTAATCCTGGGAAGTTTAAGAGCCATTCCTTTGTGGATACCATGCCCCAGTGATGGAAGAGGAAAGTTGCTGTCCGCTCATGTTCCAAATGTTCTTATGAGGTGTTAATGAAGCATTTCATCCTTTAATGGGACCACTGGGATTGCAGTTCTCTATATTTTACTTTAAGTGTTGTTCATTTTCCAGGGATCAATACCTAGTTCCTAGAAAAGATACAAAAAAATTCCAGTAATGTAAAGGAGATAATTACTGTGTACCTTGAGGGCTGATACATAGGTAATGAAATCTCCTCTGCAGTGTGAGCCAATTTTAAATTCTCCACAACATTGAACTTCCTTTGCAAAATGCAGAGCAGAAGGAAAAATCATGTCATGTAACATAAATATCAAGACAGAAGCGGGGCCCAGTAGCTTGTTACGTACATGTTTGGGACTCAACCAGTCACTTAACAACTCAGCTTCAGTGGTGCTCTGGCAAGTGAGATAAAAACCCAGTGCACAAGGCAATCTGAGAGGCCACTAATAACTCAGAAGGTGATGCCAGGATTTGTTGCCACCTACTCTCCTTGATCTTCTGCAGGAGAGACTTTGTGTTTATAGAAGCAGCAAGTGTACCAGACAAAAGAGTTTTTTTGGCAAGATCTTGCTTGGGTCAGTTTGATATCCATTTTCCATTACTTCAGGCCTTGGCATGAACAAAAGCTGGAGAACTTAAACAGTTTACAATCCACTTGTTGCATTTTAAAAAAACACTTATATATTTTCTGTGCTGTAGTAGTCTGGTTTTAATTGTCTGGATATCTTTTAGTGCAAGAGGCGCGAATGGAAAATTTTTACCCAACAGAGACAGCTATAAGAACAGATCCAGAAAGTGCTATGAGAAAAGCCATGTTTTCCATGTATCATTGCTGAGTCCTGTCCCCAAACCAGGTTCATCTCTATATGGCTCTGTGAACTTTCCAGTGTCATATACCAAATGTGCTTTTTCCTTTCCTACCTCAAACCATCTGGAAAAGCTGTTCCCAGCTGCTGTAAAAAACCTAGTAGGACAGGCTGGGAATTTTCAGACAGACTTTTTTCTCTGTGCTGCTTTTGGCTGGAGTATAGCTCATTTTCTTCACAGTAGCCAGTATGGGGCTGTTTTGGATATGGGGCTGTTTTGGATTTGTGCTGTTGATAACTCAGGGATGTTTTTTTCTTTCTGAGTGGTGCTTACACACAGCCAAGGCCTTTTCTTCCTCTCACCCCATCAGTGAGCAGGACTGGGGCACAAGGAGCTGGGAGGGGATGCAGCTGGGACAGCTGACCCCAACTGACCCAAGGGATATCCCAGACCATATGGAGCCATGGTCAGTGTTCAGAGCTGGGGGAAGAAGGAGGAAAGGGGGACATTCATAGCGATGGTGTTTGTCTTCCCACATCATCATTACATGTGATGGAGCCCTGTGCTCCTGGGGATGGCTGAACAGGTCCCTGCCCTTGGAAAGTGGGGAATTAATTACTTGTTTTGCTTTATTTGCACCCACAGCTTCTGCTTTACCTATTTACCTGTCTTCATCTCAACCCATGGGTTTTCTCACTTTCACTCTTGATTCTCTCTTCCATCCCACGGGGTGGAAGCAAGAGGCTATATGGGGCTTAGTTGCCATTTAGGGTTAAACCACAGCATTTCCCATCAAATGTTTTCCAGTTCAGCAAAAAAGAAGCACCTCAATCTGCTGACACTCCCATGCAAATCCACAAGCTATTCAAACAGACCTTCCTTACCAGCCATGTCCAAACCCTGCCTGGTTTTGTGTAGGGCGGGCTCCTCAGAAGGCCTTCTGGCAGCCCTGGTAATGCTTTCCTTGGCAGCAGCTCTATTTTAGAATTGTTTTTATTAAAAATTATGGCACATACCCCAGAATGAGAACTTCAGCCTCTAAATTATGGTGCTGCGCTGATGTGGTGGCTGCGTTTTTTCTAACTCCTGTAACAGGATCCTTGTACATGTGGCCGGTAAAATTTTTCCTGAAGATTTTCCCCAACCACTTGAGATTTCAGAATTGGACACATGATTTCCCTGCACTGTTTTGTTTGGGTTTTTTTTAAATATATATTAATAATTGCCCGATTGTAGTTGACAATATGCTGGATACTGCTCCACATATAGCAAGACAGAAGAGCTTGTAAGGTGTGAAATGAAACTAAATGGGTATGGAAATACAGCAGAGATACGGTCTGCTCCTCTATGCTGGAATTGGAAATAACGTGGGTATGATAACCTGAAAGGAATCCTGTCCCCCTTATTTCTGGATGACAATTTAAATAATGGTGTTCTCTATAGTATTCTAAAAGACTCAGCTTTGATCCTACCAAACTGAGCTCATGGTGACAACCTGTCATTCAGGAGAGAAGGGTGGGTCTGTGAATTGTGATCATGAGGGCATGTGGGTTTTGGTGCAGTCCAGGGCATAAAAGGTGGAAGTAAGAAAATCTAAGACAGTTTTAGTAAGATCCCATCCCAGCCTTCCCCAAAAAAGGCAGTCCCACCACAGCTCAACGCTCTGCATCATTTCCCCCCTTCCTTGCTCCTAGCAGGGTGAGCTCTATTCCTGCTTCCCCCACAGGGGGAGATGCACTACAGCATCTCTTTTAGGCCCAGAGATGGTTTCTCATTGTTGTCCGTGAAAATCAGATGATTTGTGCCCCATTGTAATGGAAATAGCAGAGCGCTTGCAGTGCTCCAGCAGCCATCCAAGTCCAAGAGGAGAGCTGGCAACTTCCCCCTGACATTTCCAAAACAACTTGCTGTATTTTCACTGCTAAATGATGCTAGGGACAGAAGCCCTGAGACCATTCTTCCTGACAGTTCCAGGGATGGGCAATTAATCACTGGTGATTACAGGTTTTTTCCTAGCCAATAATTGCGAGGCAATTAAGTTTGGGGAAGGGAGAGCAGGGTGGCAGCAAGGATGGCTGTGGAGAAGGGCACTGTCAGCCCCCAGCAGTGTTAAACTGTCCCACATCACCTGTGAATTTCAGTTACCAAAGCACTATATTTTGATACACAGTAATTATGCTTCCACCTCGGTTTTCATCCCTTTCATTTGTCGCTTCTATTGAATTTCAGGCATTACGTGTCACGGTTCAGAAAGACTTGAGAAATCCATTAAAAGCTTCCACAAAGAGAGCAATTTTTCAGACAAATGTACAATGAAGAAACTGGTCTCTTCTGATGATTAATTCCAGTAACTATTCATCAAGTCAGGTGCCAGGCTTTGCAGTAGGGTAGGAGCATTAAGAGCTGTGATGAGTAAGGTCTTCTAGCCCTGAACCTATGAACTAAATACATCAGCAAACTCCCGGGCAGCAGCAGCTAGCAGAAATACAACATTAGTTTTAGTCACTGTACTGTTAAAACATGTATTTTCTCTGGCAGGCTGCAATTGCCAACCCTTCATAAATCTTTCCACGGAGTCAGTGCCATAAGCACCACTGGTTTAGCCCTAATCCTTTGGGTTGCTGTAATCTTTCACCAGTTGGATTCCAGTGGTCCCACACCCAGACTGTGCCTGGCTGATGTCAGTGGGAGTTTTGGACAAAACCACTGGAGAGGTTTAGTCAACCAAATACGTAGCCAAGCTGTGATAACTTCTAGCTGTAGATAGGTACTGGTGGTGAATGTTTAATCCACTGGGTGATACACAGTACAGAGATGAGGAATTTATTGCAGTCACTCTCGTGCAGAGCTGGTTCAGCAGCTCAGGCTGTGCTTTGCACTGGAGAGCAGCACTGGTTCCGTGCTTTGTGTGTCATCAGCAGCACGGTGACCCCCCAGTATCCAAACAGAAATCCTCCTCCTTGAAATGTCACTTCTTGTCTCTCTCTACTGGACTTGATTTTGTACTGCAGAAAGGGATGCCCCAGATTTCCAGCTCAGAGTATCTGTTCAGTCAGAGCTCTGTGTATTTATCATAGGAGCTGGAGAATGGACTTTTTGACTCTGGCTGGGATGAGTGACCTGTTTGATGAAATGTTTTAAGTACATGTAGGGTTTTCTCCCTTTCCCTCTCCTACCCAGAAAAAGGAGCCACAGGGAATGAGGCATCCTGCCAGCCTCTGCTCCTGAGCCTCCTGCCCTGATTCCACACAAGCCAAATTCCCCTTGAAGTTACACTTGGGTAATTCCATTGAAATGAATAAGATTTTTACAGTGTGATCAGGGAGAAAACTTGCAATACAAGTCTTTTAAGATACACTTACTTCGTTCTCTTTTTTGCTGGCAAAAGTTGTATTTAAAACATTCTCTTTCCTTCTTGTTCTCATGTGGGTGTACCTCTTGTGAAACTTTCCATTGTTGGAAATGTCTGTAAAGAAAAGACAAAAAAGAGATAAGCTGAATTACTTTTTTTTTTTCTTTCCTTAAAAATTTCCTCTGCAGAAGAGCTTGCAAGAATTGGAAAGAGAACACGAGATTTAGTGCTGCCTTTAGCCATATGTAATTATAAAGTCAAGGCATGGGTGCCTTTAGGGTATCAGCCTAAAAATGAATGGCATTTCTATCAGAGTAGCAAAAGGAATGTTAATTGTTCCCTGGTGATGGAGACCCAAGATAGAGAGAAATTAAATGATGTGCTCCTCATTTCACAGACATGAACACACTCACGATCACAGAGAGCTCTGGTCACCAAGCCACGGATTGGTACATGGGCCACTGGCAAGTCTCTATTTGTGGTTAGTCAGCTGCTGCTGGGAATAAGCCAAAAAAACCCATTTCCATCCAGAAGACTGTGGGAAGCTAGTGTTAATCTTGAGCTAAACTGCTGTATTTGATCTCTAGTGCAAAGAAAGGTTTTGACATCATGCTGATCCAAACAGTCTCACCAGCAGAAGGCACCTTGTACAGAGACTGTGTCTACATTAGAGCCCAGCAGAGCCACAGCCCCAGCAGTTGCTGTGTACTTGATTGGAACAACAGCAGCAGGACCCTCCTCATCCAAATTCTCACATGGGAGGGGCCCTGCATGGCTTTGCTGAAGGCTGCAATGTGGCAATCCCACTGTTACCAGAGCCCAAGACAACCAAGCACGGTAGGAGGAAGAAGAAAGCAATTACCCATGAAACAAACCAGCAGGGACAGGGAAGTTGCACACCCCTGTTACATTCCCATACTCATCAGATAAAATTAACAGTAAAAATTAAGTTCTCAGAGCTTTACAGCTAAGTGCATAATATTGAAAATTGTTCAGTTAATTTAGAATAAAATTTATAATTCACCGACCTACCACCAAGTCTTGGAACTATAACCATGCAGCAAAGTCAATCTTTCTTTGCTGTCTAAAGTTTGAAAGCTATAAACCCCAGGTAATCATCAGCTCTCTTGATGTTATTCTTAATTGAAAAAAGGAAGATAGTGCTTTCAGGAAAAGCAAATTCCATCTCCTTCCTTAGAATTTTGTGCCAATGTCTTTCTTCTACTTCTGAATATTAATCTGTCTCTAAAAAGCATGATTATTAATTTCTAAGGATCTAAGGATATTTTCTCCATAGTCTGACCTGAATTGGCATTGTATTTAATAAATAAGCTCAATGCAGGGCAAAACCAGCTCATTTTTCATAAAAGTTTATCCTTTCTTCCCAGCACAGTAGAGCGTATCTTTTGTGGCTGAACCATGTCAGGCTTTATCCTGAGACTTCTCTCACTAAGAAAGTTTGCCTCTGGTTGTCTTGTTTGCTTTCTTGCTGACTTGTTTGTTCTTCTGTGAACACAACTCTGCATACTCCTCGTTCTTCATCTGTGAAATTGTCATTAAAAAAACAGCATTAAAAGAACATTAATATAGCCCAGTCAAGTTCTCCGTGTTAAGAGATGCCTGAGTTAAGCTTGCCTTAGCAATCCTAATTCAGTCCCTTGTACGTGTGTTCTTTTTTCTACAACCTCTAACCCTCTGTTCACTATTTCAGCAGATCTCCAGGGAGGGCCCCAGCTCAGGCTGAGACTGGGAATCTGTGCCAGCAGGGCAGTGCTAATTGGAAGATGACAAATGTTTACTGATGGACCTCTGATGATGGTTGTGATCCTGGATCCCTGCCGTCTTCTAGGATGACCAATTTATTTAGGCTGACTCAGATAATTAAATGCATGAGTAAATTTCTCCTCACTCAGTCTCTATTCTTCCCTCATAAGACTGCAGATCTGTGAACTTTCCTTGTGTTGTGTTGTCCCAGAATTACCTCTTTGCTTAGGAAGCACCGTGTTAAGTCAACTGAACATTTGATGTCTGTGAAAGGTCACAAAGGGGATCTGTCCTTCAAAATACCAGTAGCTGTTCCCTACCAATGATGGAAAATGCGCTCCCACATACAGAAGACACTGCATGAGCAGATCAAAAGAGCAGTATTTGATCTGAGGAGGGCAGTCAGTGAGTCCATGCCAAATGCTTTTGGCAGATTAGCTCTTGCTTTGAGGAACGCAGCCTGAACACTTTCCTGTAAGATCAGGGAAATAGTGCCAAGATCATAAAACAAAACCTCGCAGCTTCTCTGTTTAGCAGCTCTCTTTCCACCCTAGGCACAGACACTGCCTTCATCTCAAAGATGGTGAATCAACAGGGATATGGCCTCAGTTCCAGCAAGTGGACATTGCTGGGATGGCATCCTCAGGACTGTGTCCTCTCTGCTCAGAGTTCCAGTCCAGAGCTGGAAGAATTTCCTCAGGGAAGAGGAGAAATATGCCACCCTCAACCTCTGCAGAGCTCTAGTGACATAGCAGCGTGCATGCCTGTGGGGCTTGGGTACATCTCTCTGCCAAGAGCTGCTGGAACCCTCCTTTCCTTACTGTGCCTCACATGAACTTTGCCCATTGATTTGCAGCAAACTCTGAAGAGAGCAGCAGAGAGAAGCTCCACACCTGCCAACCCACGAGCAGCCCCTTGCTCTGCCTCCCACCAGCCATGCACACACCAAGGATATTCCTCAGACATTACTGAGTGAACCAGATAAGGAAGATGCTTGAGAAGACCCTATAAACAGTTTACAGGAATGAAAGAAGGAAACTCAGCTCCTCAAATAAGATAGCCACCCAAGAGAATAAAATTGTTCATTAATTTATTTTGCGTTGAACTTCTCTACAGGTTTATGCACTTATTTTGCCTTACAGAATCATTTCAAGCATCATCAGTTCTCAACTAACAGGAGGTACATTCCTACCAGTGCTGGGAAGTTCCTCCCAGCTGCACCAAAGGGTTCACAAACCATCACTGATCTTACACTGCAGTCCCTGCTCACATCCGGTACCTTCTGCTACTCATCAGCTTCTGATCATTTTCCTTTTCTGCTGCTGTTGTGCTCTTATTTCTTCTCCAGAAGCACCAGAGCATCCATGGGCAGCAGATACTGGTCTGAGCTGAAGTGCTCTAGAGGGACCAGCACAGGTGATTGGCAGCAGTAAGGGTTTGAGATTCCCAGCCTGGAGGAAGCTCCTCTCAAAGTCCCCTGTGCCCACCCTGCAGGCTCCCTCACTTGATGGTGACAAGCAAAAACTGATGAGAACAGCGCTCAGGTCCTCTGAGCCACAACCTCCCTTCTCCCTGGGAAAGTCACTGCCTGGTTCTTACAACCAGATGGACTTCAACATCCTGACACTTCCCTTCCAGCAAAGAAAAGCGCTTCATATACAGAACCCCCGCACCAGCGTTTTGAGAACATTTTCCAATAAAATAAATCAAATAAAAATAGAAGGAAATTTCCGACTGATAAAATTGGCCCAGCTTGTCAGTGCTGCTGCCCTAAAACAATCAGTCATACCTGGGAGCTAAGCTGCCATGAAAGGCAATTGCATCTCTGTGCTGGTAATGCTTTTTGTCACCGCAGTATGTCTTTGAGGTACCTCCGGCCCCACTATGGCTGGTTTAACATAATCTCTTCTGATGGCAAATAGGAATTTTAGCTGTAGTCAAAAAGGCTTGACAGTGTTGCTTTCATCTTGGTACCATCCATGCTAAGGATATAAGCAGAAAAATATCACTAACAATACATCAGCTGGGCTTATATTGTCACAAAAAATTCAAAAAAGACGCTACCACTTTCTGATGACACTGCCATTAAATCCAGCTACCCTGGAGCATGATTAGTGCACACACAGCCAGGACAACACTGAGGATAACAAAATGAACTTGCAATAGGTACTCTTTGAGTAATTCTGAGTCATCAGTGATTATCTGCTGCACGATCAAGGAAGGAAACAAGCAAAGCAATGTTGATTTATGCTCCAGATGCCACATACTCTGCCAGGCTCAGGCTAACCTATCTTGTCCTCAGAACTGACTTACAATGGCCCCACATCAAGAAAGAATTTGGATTAGCACGTTGAGAAATTAGTGCTTGCCAAAAGGAAACAAAGTAAAAACTGGGAAAGGCAGTATTTTGATCCATTTCGTGATGTGACATTTTATAAGTTCTCTCAAAAACAGTTTGGTGTTTGACATCTGATGCTTTCTAAATATGTCACTGTTTGTGACACGTTCAGAGAAAACCTGTAATCATCAGAACCTCTTTAATGCAACACAATGAGATCTGACTGTAGCAATAAATCATAACTCATCCTGTTCTATTCTCATTGATTTTGGTGGAATAAAGGTTTTGCCCAGAGGAATAAAACCACATGAATACTTTGTTAGCTTCTCATCATCTCTTTCTCAATTCATTACTACTTTGCTTTCTCCTTTGATGACTGGTCATGGAAAGTAATTCAGTAAATAATTCTGGGGATGGATTCGTCTTTTTCTTCTTATATGTGAGAAAACCATTTGTGATGCATCTACAAGGAGATTAGCATGGGTTTTAAATTTTACCAGAGTTGTAGACAACAGGATACTTTATCTCTCGATTGGCTGAGAAAAATATATAATTTTTTACTTTCAGGCACAAACATTCCCATCTGCATCAAAATTTATTTGCTGGGAGGCTCCATGTGCACACAGTGCTCCAGGGACATAGGCCATGGAATGGCACAGCTTCTCATATTAACTCTTTCTGGTTGTCTTTAGCTTGATCCTGCCATCCCTGTCACAGCTCTATTCACATGTATTTCAGGGAACTGTTGAGGAAATACCAGGGTGCATTAACAGAATTTTGCTTCCAAAATCAGCTTCACAGCAGCGAGGAGTGATGCAGCTGGCTGAGCTAGAATGATGGCTGCCACAGTAAACCAACTTTAATTTCCTCCACAATTTCTTTGTTCACTTTACTGGACTTAATGCTCTGGCACAGAAAGACAGACTGCTGGGAAATAGGCTCAGGTAATCAATGAGAATGTGGAATGGGTTTGATTAGGTTTCTGTTTAAGGAGGATATTATTTGGGAAATTGAGTCTCACTCCTAGTTAGAGACTGACACAAGCTTATCAGCTGAGAAAAGGTTTAGGTAGCATTCCAACTAAACAGCTGGAAGTGGTACAATAACCCCTGATTTTAAAGGAATAATTGTTGCATCCAGCTTAGACTTAAAAATGGAGAAAAACAGGTTTACAGGGCACAGCAAAGGAAATCTCATTTTGTTTTTAATTTGAAAGCAGCAAGGAGAAAACATGATATCCTGTAGCTGTCAGTGGGATCTCGACACCTGAATCAGAAAGACTTCAAACACTGTCACGAAGCAGCAACACCAGTTCTGTGCAAACCTGTGTCTCCTGGGTGGGGAAGGGAAGAAGAGGCATCTGGTACTTCCCTCTCCCCATTTCCTACAGCCTGCCACAAACCCTCTTCTTCGCTGGTCGAGATAGAGGCCATGTAGTTAAAATGGAAATTAAAAGGCGAGTGTTGCATCTTTGCTTACCAGTTGTCACCCCAGAGCTGGAGCATAGGAAATCTCCATCAGGATGAAATCTGTCTCTCAGAGCCTGTGATTCACCAGAGAATACATTGCCATAAGGAATACCCTAAATGTATCCCATTAAGCCCAGGTGCTCAGCTGCAGGTGAGAGGTTAAGAGGAATGTTTTTAAAGCAGAGCAAAAAGATTTAGTGATGGAACTTCTGTTGACATTAAATCCCGCACACTGCTTTGAAAATTTACCACCTAAGAGCTACCTTAAATCTATAATGCAGTAATGGTATTAAACAAGGCTGGGACATTAAAGCAGTGGCTTAAATCTTGGATTTCCATAATGCTATAAAATGGGACAACAGCAAATCTAGTGCTTGGTCTTGATTAATTATGTGAGAGGGATATGCTGGACTGACCAGCACTGTCATAGGCAAATTGCTTATTAAAAAGGTTATGATCTTTTTTTTTCCTTCCTTAATACCTCTTAAATGCTCCATCTGAATAGACAGCGGGTACATCATGGAGGTCACTTGCAGGGAAGTGTTCCCAGGAAAAGCAGGACCAATCTTCCTTTTGCCCACAGGAATCAAATGCTGTTTTCATAAAGTAGAGAAGACCTGCTAATTTTTTTCAATTCTTTAGAAAAAGTTGTGTTCTTTTTCCCCGAGAAATGCAGTTAAGATTGGTTTAAAGCTTCTGAGAAACTTAATGAACTGTGGCCATGCCTGTAGCTTTTTCCCATTTGAAAACTTTTGTTGCTAATTAACTTCATTAATAGTACTTAGAGGCACAGTGGCCAATATTTACCGAGCTCTGGCATTACTGCAAAGCACCAATGGAGTCAGTGGCTCAGCAAATGGAGTCCCTGCAGAAAACTACAGAGCTGAACTCATCGTGGTCAGATTGTTTTTCCTCTGTGTATAAAAATGAAAACCTCGTTGATGCTGTTGTTTAAAAAACCACAGCGGCGTTAAATGAATAGACGGAACTTCCTAATCCTGCCGGGGTTGTTACTGAGAGCTGCATTCCCACAAGGAATTCACAGGGTGCACAGGGAGCTGGCTACAGGATCACGGCCTCGAGCTGGACAGGGCTGTACAGAGGAGCCCTGCCTTCGCAGGGACCCGCAGTGCTCAGAGGAGGATGCTGCAGGAACATCCCTTCCCAAATAAGCCCCGGACAGAGAGGTGCTTGGCGGCACTGAGGGACGTGGCTGGCGTGGCTCTCAACGCCTGGCTGACTTCAGCATCCATCCAGCAAAATTGTTGACGTGGTGGTGTCCACTGGGCAGTCACTGAGTGCATCCCCTGGGCACAGTGGGGTGGGGGGTTTTAATGAGACCACCCTTACCAAAACCTTCAGCTTCCCTGCTCAGCTGTAGGGGGAGGTGCACCACACTCACTGTTCCATGACAGAAATGCCCTCTGAATGGGCAGAGAGGTTTCCTGGGCACAACTATGTGAAGTCCAGCTAATTGGACATCACTGCAGCAACTAACTGAGCTGGAAAACTCCAGAACTGTGTTGTTGTTACAAGAAAAGTAGGTGGAATTATTTCTCCAAAAGATTTTCACAAACTTTTCCCTGTTCTTTCTTTTCCTCTGGTTTTTTTGTTTGGTTTTTTTTTTTTTTTTTTGGTTGTTGTTTGTTTGTTTTGTTTTCTTTTACCTCTTTCATAACCTCTTTTATTTACAGTGCATCCTTCAGGGGACACTGTTGAGCTATCCACTACAAATCTAAAATATATACATCTAGGTTGGTATATATGGGGAAATAGATTAATCTCTTTGACTTATATTTCTAGTCAGTCTGTCCAGATTATTGTGTTCTACCAAGGGAAATCTCCTGATCTGAAAAATGTTTAAACTATGGTTTTTTTAATATCATAAGACCATTTCTATTGGTGTGATGGCTCCTAGATGCTTCTCACCAACCCTTTTGGCTTTTACTGCACTGACAGGATTGAAGTTGGTTCTGGAAGCTGCTGGGAAAAAAATTGCTGAAGGCCCCTGGGAATATAAACATCTCTTTCTGGTTTTGCAGCTCTTCTCTTCTACAGCTCCTCTCTCTTTTTTTTTTTTTTTTTGGCATGAGGGCCCAAATCACAGGGGATTCCCCTCGCAGGAATTCATCCCCCTGGTGTATTATATTGTGGATGGCTGAATTTCCCTGAAGAAGTGGAGATTTTCACTCTTATTGCCCATGAGGATGGGATGTGGGAGAAAGCTGGAGAAAACAGGGGGAAACATCCCGTTGGATGACATGGTTTTGGGCATTGCTGAGGGTCCCTGGGTGCTGATAGGGATGAGTTTGGCTCAGCCCCTCAGTCTCATGTGTCTTCTGCAGATGATAATCTGTGCCTGCAAGGCCACGTCAGCATTTCCTAAGGTCCCTTAACACTCCCTGCCCCTGTAGCTGGGATCATATTCCACTCCTGCATGAAAAGCAAAGTAGGCCTGTGCACAAATGGAAGATTGGATCTCTGGGGAGCAATAAACCTCTGAGGTTTGCAATGGGTATAAACACCAACCCCCCTTCTTTTTTCTTTTTTTGCTATTGTGAAAAGTTGGAAGGGTTTGATATTTTTCTTTTCTTCTGCCTGTGACAAATACATTAATATCTTAAACCTCAGGGTGCATGCTGGTACTTTGTTAGGCAAGAAGGGAAAAATCAGTATTAAATACGGTTTGAAATAATCTAAGAGGTATGTGGAAGGAAGAGAGGAACAAAGCAAATGACAGTAAAGTATTGAAATGGACTATAAAAGGGAATAAAGAAGAGTCCTCATGAAAAAACCAAAAGGGGAAAACACTTGAGCTACCATCTTGGGCCCAATTCTGCTCCAAATTACCAGAAAGTGATTCTGCAATACTCTGCATGGGGCACCTCTTTTCTCTCTGTGCCCAGTGGTGCTGCAGACTCTGCTGGGAGCAGGATGGGACCACAGCTGTCAGGAGAAATGAACAGTAGACGAGCTGCTGCCATCACAGGGGCTGAAAAGGTGCCTGATGCAAACATCAGCAAGACATTTGGTGCACTCCTAAGTCTTTTCCATCACTGGGCAACTTCTGAGGGCTGTGAACAGGTCTAAGGCTTTGGAATGGTTTAGCCATCTCAAAAGGGCTGTAGGGGTTTTATCCACTTCAGCTCTCTAAGCCTTTAGTGCCAAATCCTTGTCCCTTGTAAGTCTCCAACAAAATCACCAGTAGTTTCAGTGGGTGCAGGATCGGGTCCCTGGAGCACTTTAAGTAATTTAAACCACTCTAAATCCTCGAAGCAGCTTAAGTGATAAGCTACTTGTTCCAGAGTTTTCAGCTTGCAGACCCAGCTTGTAAAATACTCCAGGCAGCTCATCATGCACTTGACTGTGAGCACACCCAGATGCATTGCTTTGGAACACAGAGATAACGTGGTGAGACCTTGTCATCAAACTCTCAAAGTGTTTTACTTCTGGAGAAAGTGGGACTTTTGTTATTTTTTACAGATAGTAAATAACTTCCAACAGCTTCCAGGTGAGATGCTGTTCCCTGTGCTCAGGCAGGAGAGATGGTGCCAAAGGCTGTGGATTCAGACCCTGCTGGTGATGCCATTTGCTGCTACAATCCCAGCCAGTCTTTGTGATACCAGGAGCACCAGAAGCTCTTTAATGTGTCCCTGCTTTTGAATGATGATTGGAAAATAGGATAAACCTGGGAAACACTTCACAAAAACCCTTCTGTTAAAAAGTCCCTTTGCATGACAGATATTCCATCTGCAGCAGTTGCAGCCACTTTGGAAGCCCTAGCAGATCATCAAGCAGCATTTGGACAGGACTGCTGCAAACAGGTGAGTGTCTCTAAAGGGAAAGGGAGGTAGTGGAGCCAGACAAAAATTTCACTGCATTCCCATCCTTTCATTTGCATGACAGCACCTGTTTCACACTTGTCTTTTCATCTATTTTTTGCAGATCTGCAAATCAAGGCAATTGTAGCCAGGCCTAGTCAAGGGGATATTTTAGGGAACTTATTAAGTCTTGCTGAAATCACAGCAGTTTGCTACTTAAGGCATAATGAAAGTGACTGAGATGTTGTCTGAGACTTTAGCCAAGCTGTCTCCCTGGAGATGGATGTTTTCCTTCCCTAGTGAAGATTCAGTGCTCCTGCAGTAATGTGGGAGGCTCTGATGGTGCCCAGCTCATCTTAGAGAGCCCTAGGAGCAAAGACTGCAGCTGTCCACTGGCTACCACAGCATGAAATCTCTGCTAGCTCTGCTGTACAGCACCATTCCTATGCACCATCTCATAGTTCTTCTCTCCTCCAGCCCATCTCTCCTCCACTGCTGGTCCAACCTCCTCTCTTCCTCTGACTCCTACTAAGTTGAAAACACTAGAAAATTACCTTCCAATCTTGCATACTCCTTTGCTGCCCTTCTTTTCCCCTTTCTCTTTCCTTCCCATCATACTCATCACCCTCTGCCTTCCTACTCTCCTGTTTTCATCAGCCTCTCCCATTCAAACTCTCTTGGGTGCATAGATAAATATCATATACTGAATTACAGCTGCAGGCCAGAGCCCAAGACACTTGGGTCTGATTCCTGCCAGTGTTCATGAGCTTGTGTGACTCAGGCTCTTTCTGATGCTCCTTCCTCATCAATGAGCTAAAGCTGGAAAAAATACAAACAGGGGCCATGTGTTCCTTGGATTCAGGGCACCACATAAATCCAGGCTATGATTGCTGTTAACCTCTTCTGTGAGAAGTTGAACTGGCCAAATTTTCTAGTGAAGACCACTGTCTGCTCTTCTTGGCTGTAACATGCCATTTTTCCTGAATTTATTCCCCCCTCTTCCCTCCCAGACTGTGGTGTGCTTGGCACAGGAGCTGCAATCCATGCAATATTATCATTAGGCAATAAACAGTGTCAGTGAATGATTTAAACCCAGGCAGAGCTGCTGATACTGATTTTTTTTAAGTTATCTAAAGAACTGCATGGAGTTTTTTTTAATGGGAATTATTAGGTTATCCATGGGGGAATCTTCAGAAGTACCCCTCTGCAAAAAGGCAAATAGCAAAGCTTTTGATTTGCAGAGGCTCTTTTGGGGCTCCATGCCCTGGGCTGCTACTGCCAGCAGCACTGGTAGGGACAAGGCACTGGCTCTGGGGGTGTAATTTCTCTAATTTCCCCCCTATAATGAAAACAAAACTGCTGCCGTGCTGGGAGGAGCAGAGAGTAAAGCCTGCAGAGGGGATGAGGAACAGACTGTGCAGACACTGATCGATGTTGTAATATTGTCTGCTCTTTTCCTTGGAGTTTCATGTGCTCCTGGCAGAGTCCTTCCTCCTCTCCTGCCTGCTTTCCAGGCCCAGTGATCTCTCTCCTTTCCTTTCTCACTTTCTTCCTGTCCTCTGAAACCATCCCTGCTGGCCTGATGTTTCCAGCCCTCCACTTTCCGATTCTCACATCCTATCTCCACGTCTCATTAGTCCTTCACGACAGAGAACATCCAGCTGACCTTCCTTAACAAGCAAACCTGCATTGGTGGACTTTGCTCTGGGTGAGGAACACACACAGCTCTTCAACTCATGCTTTACACCAGGTGCCTTCCAGCCTTCAAAAGCTCACAGCCTTTCAGGAGGTGAAAATCTCCACCAAAAACTGAAAACAAGCAGGCTGGTTGAGGGGGGGCTCTTTAACCACCACTGTTATCTCCATAGCACTTATCCAAGTGGGGTGCCTCTTACCCTCTGGCTCTTGTCCCTAAAGTCTAATAAAATAACAAGAAATCCACTTTGCATTCAGACTTTCTCTGTTCAGATTAATTTACAGGGTTTTTTTTCTGTGCAGAGAGCTAAAGAAACATTGCAGAAAAATGCCTAAGTTATATGTTGGAATTGGATCCCCAACCCTTATTAAAAGTCAGCAAAACTGGTGCCTAAGAGTGGTTCATGTCTTTGAAACTCTCTCCTTTTGATTGCAGGAGAAGGCAAAAATGAGTGTCTCCTCCTGCATTGAAATGTCTTGGTGAAGACAGAAGACATCCAGCTTTCAACACACCTTTGTGACTTAAGAACAGAGATTTAGAGATCAAATCCCCTTTTAAACAGTCATCTACAAACCTCCAGGTCCAGTTTGGAAAACTGCTCAGAAGGTGCCTCTGCATGTGCAAGCCTCTCATCCTACACAGCTTTTGGAATTGAGAATTTAATGCACGGGAAAGCAGTGATCCTCTGGGTGTTGGATGTAATCTCCTGGATGCTGTCCTTTGCTCCAATGAATGGCAAAAAAATAAAAATAAGCTCCTTTGCAGAGCAAGATATCTGAAAAGCAGGCCTAAACCCCAGGCTGTGAGCAAAGCTGGTGAGAATTTGAGTTATGCACGTGTGGAGAGAGGAGCAGGAACATGGGAGCAGGAAACAGGAGCAGCAGAAGCCCCTGGCACCACATAAAAGAGGAGAGACCTGAGCCTCTGTGGCCAGAGCCACTTTCAGTTCCCAGGGGTCACTTGAAAAGAAGCCTTTTGTAACATGAAGTTAATTTAATTAATCTTGAAACAATCAGAAGAAAAATCACTGCCAGCTATGTTGCTTTTAAATAAGGATTTCAACGGGCCAAGATTTAGCATCCTTTATAGACCCATCTGCCTAAAGGCCTGTATCTTATCTGATCATTTCCATGGCAACGGCTCTGGGATTAGAAAAGGATGAATGTTTAGGAATAGTTGCTGGAATTTCATGGAAGATGATGAATTGAGGATTACTTCACTACCTACGTGTTACCATGGAAATGCACATTTACAAATTGCACAGGATTTAAAACCCCACCATTATTAGTACAAATTTGTGCTGCTTTTTGAGAGAGCTGCAGGAAGGAGCAGGAGGTGCCTCTCACCTCTCCAGCCCCACTGAGCACATACACAACTGTGGTGGTGAGAAAGGAAGGGGAAACGGGTGTCAGGGCCCAATTCCTCTTACCAAAAAACCTCCCAAATGGAACCCAGGTAGTGAAAAGGGTAAAATTAAAAAAAAAAAAGTGAACTTCACACAGAGAAAAGCCACAAATCAAAAATACCTCCCTCCCCCCAATACATATATTTAATGGAATTTGATAAATGGATGAACAGGTTTTTGAATTACCACCTGTGACTTCATGGCTTAGGAGACTTTCAGTCTTGCAAATCTAAGGTCATTTTTAAGACTGCTTTTATTGCTTTTGTGAAATTCTTATTTTAAGTGTGAAACAAATCTACACAGTCTGTTTTGTAAACTACTGATAAAATGTTCCGTATTTTAGTAGCCTGCTCTGCCCTATCTCTGGGACTGAAGTAGAACTTGAGACTATCTCTTACTAAAGCCTTGGACAACACAGCTCCCATCTCTGAAGCCCAGAGCAAAAACAGAGACAGAAATATTCCCCATCCATACATAAACCATGAAAATTCAGAGGGTCAGGTAAATAACCCCTGGAAATTCTTTTATCACAGATGCACCTGTTCTTCGTAGGGCCTGAGGAAGCATCTTACCATACAAACAACTACAAATATGAAAATAAAGAATGGCATAATAACTCCAGGAAGGCTACTGCAGCTGATCCATAAATTTAATCTAAAAGGGCCAGAGCATCTTTGAAACAAAACTGAAGATTTGCAACACGTTGAGAAGGAAGTGTTACTCATTTTATCTTGTCTGTCAGGAAACTGAGTCCAGAGAAACCACCCTGAGGGTCAGCAGCCTGGCTGAGGTTGGGGCATTACACAAAACTCACTGGTATTTGCTGGTTGTAAGTCTCCAGTGAGGGATGGGTGTCACAGTGATGGATGGGGTAGTGGTGCTGCTTCTTGGGGGAGAAGCAAAGGTGTCCTCTGAGGAGCTGGGTGGCTGAGACAGCTCCAAAACAAATTCATCTGCACTGACAGTCCTGTCAGCAGCAAGCCTGTGTTTAGACTGACATCCCCACTGCCTAAAACTGGGCAGAAAAACCCAGGGCAAGGTGTTCCTAAGCGAGGCCAACTTGTGTTCATCCAGCCACCACCTGGCACTCTTATTCCTCATGGCCTTTCATAGATCCTGGGCTTGCTGCAAACACACCATGATGCCCCAATAAGCTGTGCTGGCTGTCTTAGTGACCTGGAAATGGGATGAAGGGAGAAGAGCTTCCCCATGGATGGCAGAAGCAGCACATCAGCTCACACCCTCTGCAGACATGCCTGTGCTGCATTTTTGGTATTGAGGATGAGTCAAATCCCAGGAACACAAAGGCTCTGCAGTCACATTCCCCACTTGACCTTCCCATGGCAGGGTGAAACATGCAGTGGTGACCCAGGCACGAAGTTAGCTGTCATTTTTGGAAAGTATCACAGTGTGGATCTCATCTGTCCTTTGCACTGAGGAGGTCACTGCTAAGGCAGCACCTTTGCAGAGCTCAGCATCCTCCCAAACTCTCTGGTGTGTGGAGGGGAGACCCTCATCCCTGGGTTTAGTGACAGATTTGGGTGTTGACATTTCATTACACCTAGCAACAATTTATGATTTTTTTTTTGCCCTGTTCTCCCTTCCCACTTCTTTCTTGCCATCTTTTTGCTTTCTTAAGCTACTACTTTTTTTCTTTCATTTGAATTTTTTTTTTTTTTTGGAATATGAGGCAAATGACTTGTGGGTTATGCCTCCCTGGGAAAAACAGGAGGCAGATCTCCCCACCTGCCTGAAAGCCCTGCTCTCACACCCCTGCCACATTCAACCTCCTGCAGTCTTTCTCACGAGCAATTAGGAAATTGCTGGAGCAGCCAGAGCTGCAAAGGGGCGGTGAGAATGCATGGCACCTTCCCAAGGGTAAGAAAATCTGAAGCAAATCAGCTGTTTAGAAAACCTCCACCCTTTCCTCTAAGATAAGCCTCACAGCTGGACATAGAACTACAGACAATGAAGGAGAACAGCCTGGCTGAGGTGGGGTTTCCGCCTGCCCTCGGTCCTGACCTTTGGGAATGGCATTTCCCAAGGGAGCAGGCCCCTGGCTGGCTCCACTGCCCCCCTGGATGTGCCCAGACACCCCCAGTGCACTGGGGCCAGTGGGTTACCCCAGAATCCAGACAGCCACCAGCACACTAAACCCACTCCCTGCTTCAATGCCACTGCCACAGCTCACTCTGCAGAAGCTGTACAAGACTTCAGGTGTCCAGGAGGAGAGAAATCCTTGCAGCAATGACGTTTTGCTCATGGAAATGGGGGGGGGGGGGGGGGGGTGCTGGGCACCCCACACCCACTGCCAGGGGGGAAAGGGATTGAGCAGCAAGAAAAGTTCCTTGCACACTTCTCAATTGCCAGCTCTATTTTTGGCTGCTACAAGCTGGAGTGCCACAGGAAAAAAAAGAAAAAAGCCTCATTAAAACTCAAGCAATGAGATTCTTCTGATTTTCTTAGCAGTTTGATGACAGTTTCTAGCTGCTGAAGTTTCAATATTGTAGAGCAATAAAAAGGATATTTTGAGGCTGGGGGGAAGCAGTCAACAGCTTGAAGAGCCTTTTCCTCCCGTCCTGCACAGATAAAACCTTTGTAACTTTCCACACACCAGGAACCAAAGAGATTTCAACTATTGAAAACATTGGCTTTGAAATCAGTGAAACCAAACCAGGAGGCAGACTGTCCTAGGGATGAGGGGGCTTCTCTACTCTTAGCAGGGGTTTGGGACCAACCTGAACCCAACCATGACATCTGCCAAAGACTTCTTGAAGTCTTGGGCGAGGTCCCTCATGTCAGTGTGGCACACTTGCACAGGGACAGTGACAACTTTGCACCTGCCTTCTGCAGTGACCTCAGTGTCACACACACACACCCCCCCATAAGACAGTCAATCCTCCCTTAGTTACTTGCAGATAAATAAGCAAACCTCTTTTTTTTCCTCTGAGTTGCTTTGTGCAGAAAAGATCTGGGATGAAAATACACATTTTCACAAGAAGAGGTGATCAAATACCTTCTAAGATGGTTAACCTTGGGAGATGAAAGAGCTCCCTAGCTGTTGTCACCTTCCCTAAGTCGTTATCAGAGCAATTATATGTGATTTAGTGGTTTGCTCTGTTGCAACACAATTTTCTATATTGTCTGAAATGACAAATGGAACTGCAGGCCTGGCCCCTGTATGACTCCTCTGAATCTGCTGCATGGGACAGGTGAGAAATATTGCAGCAGGGTAAAAAAAAAAAGTGCAGGATGATACATGGGAAAGAGCTGATTCCTGCAGTTTTCCCTACATGTCCTTAGCAGCCAGGAAATTATCAAGAGGGCAAGAAGTTATCCACAGGTAAAACGGGAAAGCTGTCTCTGTCACTGTTGAACAGATGGGATCAGGGTGCTGCTTGGGCACAGCATTTCTCCTTATCTGCCCTGTATTTCTGAGGCAGTTTCAGGGATTTGTTTGTTATTTCAGTTCTTAGCAATTTGGAATTTAAAAATAACTCAACTCCCAAGTTCTGTTTGTTCCTTTGGAGTCCCCAGGACACCACTAAGAGCTTTGCCCCTCAGCCAGAAGGGCTCAGAATATCTTTTCCTTTTATATATTTTTTTTTAATGAGGTGACAGTCTTTATGTATCATAACTCCAGGAGCTGGATCCCACTACAAATTTCAATGCTCAGGATAAAAATGTTGTGGATTTCCAGCTCTGGTAACCTCAACCAAAGAGAAATCCCTCACTGAATGATCTGGAGACACCCAGCAATGCGGAGCAGACAGGGTTTGGTTTTGGAAATAACAAGGAGACACTTGGCAGGAAAGAACAGCCACCTTGAGATTTACAACTTCAAACTTCCTTCCTTTCAAACACAGACCTCATGCATCCCACTGCAGGTTTCCCATACTAGTAACACTCCTACAGGTTTTGGATTACTACTGCAAAACAGTCACACCACCACAGGAATGACTCTACAGTATTTTGAGGTCCTTTACATCCATGCAGACAATCTGTTGCATTTAGACAATGACATTTTGTCCCTACACAACCACACAAGAGTGGGGATACAGAAGCCCGGGACTGCAGGGAATTGCCCTGTTCACTGATGCAGTACAAAGCCAGCTTATAGCTCATACGTGAAAAGTCCCTGTTCGGTTCCTGGGGAGAACCACAGCAAAAGAGGATGTGGGGTTCAACACACCCCCCAGGAAAGCCAAAACACACTGCACATTGCTTTGCAGTGCTGGAGGCAAACTGAAGAAATGAAAGACAGTAATAAGGGCTCCCACTGAAATGAATGGCAAAGCTCCTGGTGACATAAGGGATGCTTGACTGAAAAAAAAAAAAGTCAGCCTAAACCTTGCTTTTTTTGTTTTGTTTTCTCCTTTCTGTACAGTTCCAAAATAGCCCTAGGAAGTAGAAGAAACATGACTCAAAGACAGACTTTTCCTCTTAAGGCCCAACTTCCTTCCTTGAACAGTTTGGAGAAATTTCAGCTACACGTCTCTCTGAGCAAGGGCTTTATTTGAAGCTCTCCTATTGTTTGGAAAACCCCACCAAAAAGCCTGTGGCCTCTACAGCAGACATCCTGAGTCAGGCAGGTCAGGCACAGAGTTCAGGATTTTGTTCTTTTGGGATGCTATTTTATCCAAGAAAGCAGGATGTGAGGTTTACCCTGGCCTTTTGCTCTTAAGCAAGAGACTCTCTAAGACGATATTCTGGCACAGGCAGTAAGCTTAGACACAAAACCCAGCAGAGGCAGTGTCTTCTGGCACAACCTGTGTCCTTTGGGCTGCCAGACAGGGCAGCCTGAGCCTTACTGAGTGAGGCCGCCCAGCAGCAGGCACAGCCAGGCTGCACCTGAAATGAGAGAGGGCAGGAGCACCATGATGCAGACATCCCCAGCTGGGGGTGAGCATCCTCCAGGGGTGTATAAACAGCTTCAGACAGATCCACTGAATGAAAAAAACCCAAAGCAGGATTTTGAAACAGAATTTGGGATTTCAAGGTTGAACAAGTTCAAGAGTTTCTAAGAGACCTGGTTTGGGGTGAGGATTTTTTTTTGGCAGGAAGGCTTAAGCCATTTCTGAACTATTACTAAAATATCTTCCACTTTTGCACTGAAAACCTAGATTTAAATGATGTAGAAATGTTGGAAGCCCTTGAACAGTGTCTTGGAGCTCAGATGAAGACAAGAATAGCATTTCAGCAGGCATGCAGGGTTTTAGAGAGTACAGGGGTTTCCCATTCCTCTTGCAGACAACTTACTCTTTTCTGTATTTATTACTTCTGGTGTCAATTCATCCCCCTAGTCAGGCCAGAAGGCACATCACAGGGGAGCTGGAGCTGCTCTGAAGGAGCAGCAGCTGGGGACCGTGGCTGACTCATCTCTGCACAGGGAATCCCCAGCATTTACATCTCTGAGACTGAGCAAACATTGATTTCCACAGGCAGGTTAAATTCCCCATAAGTTAAAGAGACAAGTAATATGCTGTCTCAAGGGCTCTAATTCACCTGGAAGTGTGAGACCAAGCAGAACTACACCGGTCAAATACAAAGCGCTGTTTCCATTTTTGCAGAGCAACTCTGGTCCTTTTCTCATTTTATCTCTGTTCTCATGGGCTTCTCAACTCCACCAAATGGCAACTCCACCAAAAGGCAACATTTTATCCTTTAAAGAATAAAATCCAGTTGGCAGAATCCAGCGTGCGTAGGAATAGCAAAATTAAAGTCAGATGAGCAAAACTTCCTGAAAAGGTACAGAAATCAAGAAAACATCCCATTTTTCCAGTCATAGCTTACTCCAGCTTGCTAGGTTATGTGTCCCTCTACTCGAGATCATAGCCAAGCATAAGGATGCTGTAAATAAAATATCACACTGTTCAAGCTAAAAATGCCGTTCCCAGCCAGCAATGGTCACTACAAGCTCTGAGAAAAGCTGGATCATCATAAAATGTGCCCAAAAGATGCAATAACAGGCTTAGCAAAGGACATCAGAGAGAACCTTAAGTCTTACTTTCCTGAAATTGAGAAATCCCTAGGAGAACCTGCAGCAGTGCTGTTGTCCAAAACAATCCCAAATCACTTGCCTAATGCTGGTAATTACTGTGCCTTTTGATTTATCAGGTACCTCACAGGCTGTGACAGGTCAAGGTCACCTTGCAGTGGTAACATCACTTCTAATTGCAGCAGTTTGTCACTTGTTGAGGAGGAGCAGAGGTTAGCTCAGGATAGCAAAACATCACCAAATTCAGGTGTTTGTGCCTCCTGAAGGTGCCATCTGTCTGTCAGCAGAGCTGTGTGCAGCCACTGCACTTCCCCTGCAGGCTTCCCTTTCCCCCAGCATCGAGGTGTGGGCACTTGACAGATGCCCACAGGTCCCCGTGCTGCCATGCAGCTCCTGGGATGCTCAGTATCCAGGGGCACCTACACGGGGTGTGACTCTGATGGGAACAGACATTGTGCAGTGCTAAACCTCCAGAGGCCACCTCTGCCACTCTCACTTTTCTTTAACATAGCATCTCTGCCTTTTTTTTGCGTCCCGTGGTACAAAGGGAGTTGGAAATTAAGAGTCAGATCAAGTCCTGTACCACATATGCCTTTCCTTCGCATCCCACTCTGGATACCAGTTTTAAGAATGACAACTGAGGAATGAATGCTCTTTGGCCCTTTTTCCCTGCTGCCGTGGAGAGTTTGGATGCTGTGAACAATCAGTTAACACACAGATTAAAGGAACAAA
The DNA here is from genome assembly GCA_013399195.1 of Dicrurus megarhynchus. Classification (NCBI taxonomy): domain Eukaryota; kingdom Metazoa; phylum Chordata; class Aves; order Passeriformes; family Dicruridae; genus Dicrurus; species Dicrurus megarhynchus. Next base: position 389,697 of record VXAD01012712.1, on the reverse strand, counting down.
AACCTTTCAGACCAGGGCTGCAATCAACTGAAATTAATTTTGTAGCATCAAGGGTGTAGCTTACTGTGAAATCAGGGAAATATGGACATATCACAGCAGTGCATCTGTCAGTCCTTCCCTAGATCTGTATCAGGAGAAGAGGGTTCCTTCTTCCTCAAAACTTTTGGCTTTGTTCCCTGCAGTAGGTCCCTTCTCCTTGCTGTGGAACTGAAGCAGAGAGCCAGAACATCTCAGGGGCTCCGACAACAACTCCAGGGGGTTAAAAAAGCTCTAGTACAAAGATAAACCATCATAATATTGCTGTGGTACTGAGCAAGCAAACAGTGGGATTTTTCCTTTTCACATCACTTTTCTAATGCTTTTTTTTTTTTTTCTTCCTAGAAACACATTGCAAAAGGGAACAAACATACTATTCTCACAGCTGAGGTGCCAGTCCTCAGCTCTGTTATTTAGAACTAATTTTGTTTCATTCTCATAAAATTTGATGAAAAGTACTTGGAGCTTTGGACAAGTTGGGAAAAAAAGCATTCATTTTCCAGTTTACAGCAATTTCTTTTCCAATCACTCACTTATGTTTTGCAGTTGTACTGGTGTCATGCTGAAGAAACATGAACATTGATTGCAAAGAACAATTACCTGAGCTTTCCACAGCAAGGCAAACCTAATGCTGAGTGTAGGACTTGTATCTGTACAATAGCTCACTTAGCCCATATCTCCATGTAATGCTGTACAGAGTGCTCAAAAACTTCCTTCTGGGTGGGTAGAGAAACTGAGTCATGCAAAATAATTGCTATTTAACGCTGTATTCAGCAAGGCATTTAATGAGATGCTTAAGCTATTCTGTTTCATAAAGCATTTAAGATGTCCTGTATGGGATAAGCCATCAAATTGTCAGTTGAAGAATGTATTTTCCAAAGCACTGAGCACTTGGGAAGCTCCAATTGAAGTCAAGTGTGGCCTTTAAGATAAAGGTCATCTTTTTATTTCCAGCCTTGTATTTCCACTGCAGTGAAGTGAATAGGTGAAAGCATGGTAAGCCAAGCAGGGTGTACCCAAAGTTTGAGGGCAGGAAAGAACACCACCAAGAGAGTTTCAAATTAAGGTGCAGAAAGTCTGCCATCCACATAAGCACACAAAGGGCTTTTTCTGATCTGATCGGTGACATGAACCTAGAATTGTAGAATATCTTGAGTTGGAAGGGACCCACTAGGATCAAAGTACAACTCCTGCCCCTGCACAGGACAGCCTCGAAACAGGAAAAAAAAGAAAAGCAAAATTCCTTTTTACCAGGCTTTAAACCTGGAAAGTTCACTCCAGCTTTTCCTTATCCTGTCAAGTCTAGCAGAGCCTAATTCAGAAGTTACATCCTTCAGCATTCTCATATTTCCTTAATAAACACCACAGGGTGATGGACCTGTATAGAGTAATAATATTTTCTCTGAGATGGTAACTCCACAACTGAGCACAGCCTATATCCTCTTCAAAATGTCAGGTGGGTAAAACACCCCCAAATTATATTTGTCACTACCAAACAAGACAGTGTTTGCACACTTGGGAATAAAGTGAAGGCAATTAACTTTTCATACACTTGGAAAGATGTTCCACTACCACCTGATTACTTTATCTTCATTATTTTTAGCTGTAGAATTATGTAAATAGCAATTTAGAGAGCCCAGAGGATTCTGAAGATTCAGTTTAATGACTTGTAATTGTTTAATTGCACTGTAAACTGGCCTCTGTGGGGAGCTGAGCACAGGTACAAGTGTTACTTCATGTTCCTACCAAAATTTGCTAATTGCCAGCTTTTGTGTAAGCAACAGCTTCTAAGTTGTCCCAGCAGCACAGCAGCTCAGCACTGCTGGGGACTGAACATGAATGAAGTTCAGGCAGGGAATGGATTGCAGAGCCTAGAGCTTCAGATGGGGACATGCAGGAATTCACCAGTACAGAACCCAACCACAGCCTGCATGCTGTGAGCAGAGGGCAGCATGTGAGGGGAAAAGGCTGTTATTAGTGAGAAAGGAAGAGGTTTAGCTCAATCATGTCACAAACTCCGTTGTATAGAAACATCATTCAGTTGTTTAAGAAAGGAGGAGCATGCTTAAAGCAGTGTCTGGGAGATGTACCCAGTACTTTGGAGATGTGCTGTGACAAATCCAATTCCAAACAGAACTGGAGAGGTATTCCCTAGATGCTGGCAAAGAGCTCTCTAAAAGAGAAATCTTTAGGTTCACCACAGAAGCAGCAAGGATCTCAAACCACAATCTCAAAAAGGGGCAGGGTTTGCCTCTGAGCTCAGGCAAGTTCAGAGGCAGCACTGAACTTGCCTCTGAGCACAAGAAGACAGCCCAAACCATCTTTTCTACCCTCCCAGAGAGGAGGAATGGGGCAAAGAAAAGGGCAGCAGATGTCCAGAGAAAAAAAAGGCAGAGAACCTGAGATTATTCCTGCAGCAAGACCAACTGGCTTGACAAATGGAACATAATGGAAAGTGCCGACTCTGCTCCACTCTCCATCCACCTCTCCCCTGGTGATTTCATTTGCCCTTCTCCCTCTCAACAAAATAAAATGAAATGCATATTTTACTGTAAGCTTCTTTACAGTGCAGGCTGCAAGAGGCTTGAGGACTTCCCTAGGGGGAATGAGCTAACCAGTGATTGCTTCATCCTTTAATTCCAAAGGCCAGGGACTTTCATTTTCAATTTCCTTTTATCCAGGGTTTCTTATTATGTTCAGGTTGCTCCTCCACACCCTTTACTGAGTGACAAGCATGTGCTGGAAGGTGACAGACAGACACCACATGTGTGGCCAGTGGCAGAATGAAACATCTCAAAACCTGCTTTGCAAACAGAAAGATCTTGATGAGTTTCTGGATTGTCTGATAAGGTTTGTGGGTTTTGAGCTATACAGCTGGGCATCTCACTGTCAAACGTGATTAAAAATATCACTCAAAAGCATCAAGGGTAGCAAGAGGTCAGGTGGGGGGTTATCAACACCCTGTAACCAGTTTTTATTAAACAGAAGACAGAGCTGATGGTTACATTGCTGATGGTCTTCCTGGGACTTTATGATCCCCCCACTTCCATCACCTGGTTAGATAGAACAGGGCAAGGGAAGTGTGTCATAGGGATACAGGATTCAATCCTTGGATATCTGCTTCTCCAGAGCATTTTCCTTTTCAAACTACCCATCTTTGCAAAGTATACATTAGCTCCTGGTACAGCCTGGCTGAGGCACTTCAGAGCCTCACAACAGGAGGCTGCAGAATCCCTTCCCACCAGGGACCAGCTTCCTTCCTTTCTGTAGGAAGCAGCATTATAACTCACATAAAAGGAAAACAACCATAACAGCTTTATACCATTCAGTGTGCCTACCCTTTAGTCCAGTCTTGGCCAGGCAGGCCAAGCCTGAGGATAGTGTGTTTGGCTCCAAGACAACCAGGAAGTTTCCCTCTGTAAATTCCTGTGACAGACTTTTGGCTCTGAGCTGAAGTGTTGACAGAAGACCATCGCCCACTGCAATGCCATAAGATGTCACACATACATACAAGCCATCACCTTCCTCTGTCAGTCCTGATTGGCAACACCTTCTCTTATCAGCTGGGTTAATCATCAGTTAACCTCTAGCTAGAGGTTGGTCTTTTTCCTCCCTTTATTATATCAGAGACCTTTGTAATTTATTTCATTCAAGAGTAATAGTCTCAGGAGTATTTTGAAGTGGCAAAACAGAGTATTAGAAATTCTTGACTGTCAGACAATACTCTGCTGAGATGCAAGTTCTGGGATAGAACCACCTGAGAACCAGCACTGGAGACTGTTAATTTAAAAGGACACTGCAGTCCAATCCTGCACAATAATTATGCACTACATATAAATGTATGTACCTTTATATATATACACACAATGAAAGTGTAACTTTATTGGGGTTATTGTTTTCTCTATTGACTTGAGTTAAGCAGAGGTCAGCACCATGTGCTGTCTCCAGAAGCTCACAGGCATGGCATAAGTAGGCAGAGGGGAGTTCTTATTGAATGTTCTTTCCATAATTAATTCTCAAAAAAAATTTCTTGCCTGATCATCATGCAATTATTTTTAAAACAAAAAAGGAAGCTATAATCAAATTATATTTCCATGAATTGAAGATACATTGCATCTATTAGTTTATGTTTAAACAATAATTGAATATGTGAAGAACTAATCATTGTGATACTGAAAACATCTGCAGCCCAAAAACTGAAATCCTTTTTGTTTTAGTTCAGAGAAACTTGGACTTCCCCTATATGTGGCAAGTGTTTTTTAAAGTCCTTTTGCTTCCCCCTTTAAACATGCTGTAATTATAAACATATTGGCTTGTTGTGAGTTTTAAGGAAATAATTTAGTGAAGTCCAGAAGATTTTGCTTCAGATTTTCAGGCCTTTAAATATTTCAGACAGAATATTGGAAAGCCCATGAAAACCCTGAGCTTTTTTCAGCCTTCACTAACACTCCAGCCTGACGCTCGGTGTAACTGAAGAGACTTGAAGCAGCAAGGGCAGAGGAAGGACACCATCCAATAAATATGTAGAAATGTGTTCTGCCTTCCAGCTCTGCTCTCTCCCACGGCTCTGGACCCGTTAGATACAGCTGAAGAGCCAAACTTAGCTGGAGCCCACCTGGCTCAGCCTGGATTAACGCCACTATCAAGCCAGGAACATTTCCCCTCCAGATTCCTTTCAAGACAGTGAAAACATTGTGCAAATGAAGAGACCAAACGTGAAGCTGTTTGGTGGCCAAGCTCACTCCATTTGCTTTCAGCTCTCAATTACAAGCAGCACATCCAAGAGCCAAGTAGCAGGAAAAACAAAAGCAGCCAGCCAAAGCCTGCCACCAGTTTTCAGAGTATAAATCCTAAATGAGTCAACAGATTTATACCAGTGTAGTCCCTTTGTAAATGATCAAAATAGGAATAACAGGCTGAGATCTTCCATCCATTTCATCACTAAATCAGAATCAACTTGGGTGCTCATCAAAATGATGCTCCACATTAACACAGCAGAGGATCTGCTCCACTTTGTGTCCCAAGCTCTGTGACACCCCCAAAGTCCCCACCAGCTGAGCCTGCCAGGATCACTGGCAAGACTCACAGAGAAACCATTTAAATGAAATTATTCTGGTCTCACTAAGTGAAGGAGGAGGAAATGGACAGACTGTGCAGCCATGCCCTGCCTCACCTGTGCAAGCCTTTGAGTTTTAGCACCATTTCCTGATCTGTTATTGAGCTCCTGACCCAGCAGAAGCTGCACTACAGCAGGAAAGCACTGCCCTAAGAGCATTAGCATTAAGTACTACAGGGACTACAATCACCCAGATCCTCACTCATCAGCAATGGAGTGTAACTGCTAATTCCTCAAGGTTTTGTGGCTGCACATGTGCTCTGATTTCTTATAATAGGCCAGTGCAGCTGCATTTCAGAGAGCAATAAGCTGAGAAGTAATGAGGGTTATTCCATTTTTCCATCTCAGATCAAATCCTTGATCATTCTAGCTTAGGACAAAACTGGCTCACTGATGCAGACTCCTGATAGTTTTGGTCAAACACCCATGATGCACCATCTTGCAGTGTTTACACAGAAGCAGGCCTGCATGGCAAGGCAGTTCCCTGAAGCATAAGATTTGATTAACCTCGTTAGCTTGCCTTGCAGAGCTGCAAATGTTGTTAGACATCATGAAATTATCCAGCCCTATTTAAAACCCAACTGGAGTATTTGGCCTGCTGACCTCCCCCGGCAACGAATTCCACAAGTAAAATTAACTACAGCTTTCACAGCCCAGAGTGGCTCAGTCCCTGATCCCAGGAGCATCCCTTTGAGCTTCACCTATGGGAGCTCAGGGTTTCTCCTGCCACTTTACCTTACTCTGAGTCCCCAGACAGTCTCCATTTCAGTCCTTAAAAGCTAAGTCAGTCCAGACTATTGTTAAAATTATTAAAGACAATAAGCAGCACCTTTAAAATGATCACAAACTGTACATGCTTAGAAGGTAAAGACAGAAGAATTGAAAGCATTATTCTCTGAACCCTGTCTCAAGGGTTATCCAGCATTATTGGGGCTGATGTAAAAGACTTCATCTGCACTGACATCCAAGGAAATACGAATAAGACCAGGCACCCTGGTAATGCGAGCAGCCATATGTATGTTGACTTAACTGGTATATAATAATGAATTCACTACTGACAAACTTCAGCTCTGCTCTAGGTGGAGACCCAAGCAGGTGCTTCACAAGGCAGAGCAGTAGATCTTTAGGTTAGGTTTCTAACCTAAAGAACAATCCTAGAAGTCACAGGAAGTTCACAGCTGGGCTTGATCTGAAGGCTCTTTTCCAACTTCAATTATTGTATACAAACAGTGATAGAGGACTGCAAGCACTAAAAACACTCACAGCTGGACACTTCCACATAACTTGGAGCCAGTTACTCCCCAACTCACTGATTTTCACTCCACAACTTCCCCACTGATTTCCCCTGGATGCTCCTTCAGAGCTGCCTGTTGCTCTCCCTGACTCACAACAACAATAAGCATTCAAAGCTCCTCTGCTGGAGGAACACACAGTGTCAATTACAGCAACATCATCCTTCTTAATCAAGGTTAATTTCAGTGGGTAATAGTTTTCTCTGTTGGAATACTGTCAGGTGTTTTTAGATCTCCAATTTTATATAAATTTAGCCTCTGAATTCTCAAGGAGAGAGTTGCTAAGGTAACCAGAGCCAGCCATATTGCTGTATGTTCTCCCCATGGAGCTTCATTAGGGCCAATCAGTCATTTCCAGGGTAATAGAATATGTTGCTTTCAGAGATAAGGATACAGCTTTTTATAGTGTCAGAGTATTTTTATTAAGCACATTAACCCCTTGCCCTCTTAAGAATCAGGCAGCAGCCCTTTCCTTAGAACTGTAATACCCAAGAAATGAGATTCAGGCAGGCTAATTGCTGACAGTTGAGCACCTGCAGCCAGATCAGAGGAAGTCAGCATGCCTGGAGTATGTTGCCTTGTGATAAGGAAGCCAGGGGTGGTTGGGGATTGTTTTCTGCTGGCAGGGAGCCAGATCAGCTTTATATCCCAGTAGGCAGGCACAAAGCCTGCTTCTGAAATAGATCTGACCTGCATGAACCTAGGGGTTTGGTATATGTATTTCTTGTTCCAGTCTAGACATACGGACTACCTGCTATGTTTGGTCTCTCATGTGAGCATCATCATCTTTCACATCTAAGAGCTACTTCACACCTGTTCACAGAATTTATTAGCAGCTACTTTGGAAGACTGCTTAGAAAAAACTACTGGTATCAGATCAATTCCTAGAGATGAGACTTAGATCTACTGCCCCAGAACCCAGAGACCTCCCAAATTTCAGCTAGCTGAAAAGAGCACAGCCAAGATCTGCACATTCTTTAGTCAAAAAGACTGTCTGGTGTTCTAATTGTCCCTGCACCACTCATTAACTATTAAGACCAACTACAGAACACACACATTCTCATTTCATATGCATGCTAGCTTCCAAAATTCATTTTCTCCAAACTTTCCAGTCAGTACTAAGGAAACCCCTCTGTACCAGAACAGCTGATGTTTGTGTGAGTCACACTTGCTGATCCATCTCCTCAGTCTGTACCTCCAGCATGGAGCTGCTCCAAGGTTATTTCTTCAACTCTAAGTAACAACACATTTATCCCCGTGCCTCTTGCTCATCAACAGTATCAAGAACACCTGAGCTGGACATGACTTGACCTCACTTTGGCAGAAAAATTTTGAAAAAATAGTACTAAGAGAGAAAACACATTTGTTCCTGAAGTGGTGAAAAAACCCCCAACTTACTAGCAGCTTTGTGCATCTCAGTGTTCACCCAGTAGGACTCCTCCAGAGCCCTGCCTGCAGATCCAAAGCTGCAGTCACAAGACACCAGAAACCCAAAGGAAAAATCTTCCCCTCCTTCCTCCTCCATTAATCTCTCTGGAGGTTCCTTCTGGTGCAGAAAGATACAGTTACACCTCATCGCTCCCGCTCTCCTGAACATCGTGTCCATCGTATTGAATAATGGATATAACACCGCAGTCAGGAAGGACAGCATCTGTCAGCTGATACCATGTTTATTGTTTTCTCTTGAAAGAGGCCATTATTATAGTCCTGTAGCAGGTTCACTTACAGACAAACAGAAGCTTTACTTAAAAGAGGCGGGATGTTTTGTGCTGGAGAAGTAGAGACAGCTGGGCACTGGCATATTTTTGTCATCTCATGATTTTTTTCTTGCTGTTATATATTCACTAATAGGATAGGAAAAGTAATTATGTGGAATTTGAATAAAATAAATGAGATAATGGCAATACTTTTTAAAAGATGCTTGGAAAAAAACAGCATTTGCAGCAGAGAAGTATTTAATAATCATTTGAGTAAAAACTCAGCTTGTATCAACTGTGAATTCATGTTGGGACAAGCACACAGAAACAAATGAAATTCAGAGCAATCACCACACATCTGGTTTGAATTTGTTTCTTTGAAATAGAAGCATAGGGCATGAACACATTTGAATACAAGGACAGCATCAGTGATGGATGACACCCAGACAAAAAAGCAAAATGGGCAAGGTGTTTTATTTTGGTAATTCTTTCCTTTTTTTTCTTTTTTTTTTCTCCCTTATGGCATTGTCTCACTTTCCTCCTAAAAATGGAACCTGCCCCTATAACAGAGGCTACAAAGAGCCTACAAGAGTGAACCTAAAGCATCACTCCAAGGGTCTTAGGAGTCCATTTACCTGCACACAGCTGTCACTGCAATGGAGGACAGGAGTGCTGTGTCCATTTCCAAGAGAAGGATTAGCTCCTCACCCCTCTTCTGACTTCCCTTGAGGTCAGTCCTGCAGCCTGCATGGGGTGGGCAGTAAGGAGGGTGCAGATGAACACCCTTCACATGGCTGCTGCATCCCACCACAAGGTGTGAGATAGGGCTGGCAAGATATGGATGCAAGTTCAGTACCATCCCTCTTTCAGTTTTCCTGAGGCAAAACCCACCAGCAAAGAAAAGCTGAGGCATCTTCCTCATCACCATTACCCATACTAATGAGAGTGTTTAGCTTGCAAAGCTTGACTGCAGCTGATGTAACACAGAGCTCGACTCAAACAGAAAAAACCCAGCAAGCTGCAGGGAAGGTGCTCCCAGCCCAGGCTCCAAGGGAATAGCTCTCCATTAGTAATCATTAAGCACTGAAGGGGGAAATTAGAGACAGAACCCATTCTGCTTTAGTCATCGATGCTCAACTCCCTGATACAATAGCTACCCAGGTTCTCTTTAGCTTCTTTTCATCAGTACTCCACTGATCTCTAGACAGGCATGGAAATCCCAGGCAGGCTGCAGCTGCTTGTGGGGAGCAGTTTTGTGAAGTCTCCACTCCCTAGGACTGTCCCCTTCAATAGCAGGTGATGGCTTTTCTGCTTTGCAAATCAAAACACCTTTCTAACAACGGAAAAAATAAAGCAATAAGAAGGTAAATTAACCCCCTGCAGGAAAAATCTGTGTTCCTGGGCCTGAACATCTGCCTTGGATGCTTTGTGAAGCAGCCAAGTGCTATTATGAGCATAATCAGCCTCAGAAGCTTTGTAGGGTGAAGCTGCTTGACTTGAACTTGAATCCTCCCACGAAGCCCTCAAAGCTCACATTTGAACCCCTTTTTGAGCCTGCTACTCTCTCTTCACATCTTCCTTCCCAACCACCAGCACTTGCCATTTGTCTTTTACCGAGGGCTCAGTTCAGTGCCCACCTAACCCCATTTTCCCCCCAGGACTGTTGCCTCCCACCTGAGGCACCCTTAGACATCCCACACCACACCTTGGCTGCCTGTTGTAGCCCCTTTGAAGCAAGGATTCCAGGCACCTAGAGCTCCCTTCCCTGCAAAGCCACCTCACCTCCAGGCTGCCTGCTGCTAAACTGCATCTCTGCAGATTTTCCCATCAGCTATGATAACTGTTCTTCATCAGAAAGGCACCCAGGATAAATATAAACTAAAAAGTACCGCTTCTGTACAAAATGTAGCACCTCCCACCCCTCATTTGTACTCAACCAATCCATCACAAAAGCCCTTGGGACAATAGGATGTTCTTTGCAGCTCGATGCTGTGGAACAGGTAGCAAAGCTCACAGTAATGATGTGATTGACGTCAGTTATCTTGGAGAGAATACCCATTAAAAGGGTTTTTTTTCAGCCCCTGGCACAAAACCAAGCCATGTCTAATTGCAGTTATGCCTTACCAGCTAGGAGAAGTGTACAAAATCTCACTGTTTTCCCCTGTGAAGATGATTTATCTCATGAGGCCTGAAAAGTAAGGTAACAAAGGTAATAGCCAAATACAGGCAGAGGAGAAGACAGAAGTGTTTTGAGGAAGTTTAATTACTTGGAGACAAAGAAGAGAAAGTAAACTACTCTATTATGCTTCCTCTTTTCCAGATGTGGAAGTAAAAAACCATCCCACTTTCTGGAGCTCTGCATATCACAAATGCAGCTTCTTAGGCTCTGTCACTCAGCTGGAGCTTAAGAACAACTCAACAACTGTTTAGGATTTTGAGCATCCTTCATTCCTGCTGGAGTTAACATCATGCTGATAAGCATCAAGAAAGTTTGAAAGCTTATGCAAAACTTGCCCAAGTAAAACTATCTAAAACTCCTTTGATCTGCAAGCCACGGCAGGAAAATCATAGCGAAATCAGTTTTTCTTATATTCCAGCATTTGTGCTTCTGGCTGGAATTAGAAAAACGCATATAAACAGAGCGCTCTCTAACCTCGAAATATGATGCTTGTCAGAATAAGTGCCACCTTAGGCCACCCTCTTGTGGCCAGGGATAGTTTCGCAGCCACCTTGTCCTGCTTTTCCCTCTCCGTCACGCTGATGGCTCCCACTCCCGCAGCATGGGGGTTACTGAACACGTGTTTTGGGTTCCTTCGTGGATTCCACCCCGCTGCAAAATGAGGCTCCCGAGGAGATGCACCAATTCCAGCAAGGGATTGTATATTAATAATGCCCGTGCTTGGGGCATCAGGTTCCCTGGGGAACGATAAGTGGGAAATGCTGGGAGCAAGGGGAATGTGTGCTTCCCTCCCAGCACATCCCTGCACCCTGATCCGAGCCTCACCACACCACCCCTGTCAGCTCCAGAGAAGCCAAGCTGCTCCTGCCTTGGCTGGTGCTTACTTGTGAGCAACCTGCTCCAGCTCAGGATATTCCATGACTGCCAGCACACATTCCACCCTGCAGCAGGGCATTGGGCTGTGTGAGGCAGAGCTGTTCCTCTAAAGGCTCTTCAGCATTGCAGGGCATGCAGCCCCTGAGTCAGAGTCAGTTCAGTGAGCTGATCTGACAGGAGGAGGAAGAAAAAAATGAAAGAAGTCATCCAGGAGATCAGTTTCTTGATCTAATTTGCCCTGAGTGGATGAAAGAGAAGCAGGGGGAGGGTGATGCTGAGAGCTGGTAGGGAAAGGTGATGGCTGCACTTTACTGTAGCAGGGTCCTGGTTAGATGCAGCATCAATTCACATCCTAAACCTCTGCCAATGTCTGTTTTCATATCTGGATAGCATAACCAATGCATACCCACACTGTCACCACATCATAAATATGCGCCTTTAGCCAAAGCAAATTAGAATTTAGGATAAACAGCCCTTATTTTTATTTAAATCTGTTTATGTACTTTTGTAGAGCAATAGCAACACTTCAATCTTCTGCACAAGATACTTATTTTAAAAGCAACAAAACCAAGTAAACAAGGCAGGAGAAACAACCGGGATGTTTTATTGCATCTAATCCTCCTTTTGCATCATTCATATTTATACAGGCCAGAGACTGATTTCCTTGGTCTGCCAAGCATGGCTGATAGATACACTGCAAACACAGAACAGACCCTTGCTCACAGCCAGGTTTTTCTGTGTCTCACTAGAGTGCTTTTGTTTTATCTCTCTCCACACCTTTGCAGTAAGACAAAAGATTACAGCTCAGATGGGTGGGCAATTGTTAAAGGAAGGAGAACAAAATAAGCAGTCAGGCCAATCTGAGAAAAGGATGTAGGCAGAGCTAAGGCATAGAGACATCTATGTTGGATTTAGGCACTAAGGACCAGGTAAAGCATTTAGGCACTAGCAGCCACTGGAATAGGGAATTAGTGCCCAACTCCCTTTGAAAAATATGAAGCCTTTCCCAAAATAAAGGGGGAGAGAAAGGAAAAACTTTGTGCCGATGGTAAAAAGGTGATGTTGCATGACTCAAAGCAGTAGCTTTTTCTCCCTAGTCCTCTTTGCACCTAAGGGGACCTCTGGACCAGGGCCCTACAAGTAGCCAGAGCTCCATAAAAGCCACCCCAGTCAGAAATGGTACATCAGTGTAGTGGTGCATGCAACTGGGACCTCCCCATATCCATCCAGCAGCAAGATCTGAACTTGTATCTAAATTCATGCTGCCTTTTTCTCAGTTTGCAGTTACTCACCCAGCTGAGATGCTCTGCCAGAAAGCCTTAAAATAATTACTTTTTCGCCCCCAAAACCAGTAATCCTACCTTCTTTTCACCTTTTACTGCATATCATTATGTGCTCAAGGCACAAACAGCTTTTAAATACTGAGTCTTTAGGAATCAGCAGAAAGCAAAACCCTCTTCAGAGATGTGTAACTCAAGATGGTCTCAGTCTTATTTTGCTCTGTGTTTGATTTAAGCCCCTCCCCAGACAACACAAAGTGAGCTGCCAGGTGCTGCAGAGATGGATAGATCTGTTTGTACAAGACTTGGACAATTGCTCAGATAAAATCTTTGTCAATACTCTCTATTGTCACATCCACCTTGCATGCAGAAATAAGTCCTCTCTCGCTGGCCCACCTCTCCCTTTGCTGTTATACCTGGTGTAAGGATAGAGCACCACGTGCTTTAAAAGAGCCTACTGCAACAAATTTACACTGCCAAAACGTAATTCTCTGAGAGAGGGAGAGAAAAAAGCTAAGCAAGAAAAAAAATCTGATGCTTTACACCTCCTCAGTGCCCTCTGGAGAGCCCCTGACACCAGCGGAAATTGCACACGTGGAACAGAACTCTTGGCTGTCATGTCAGGAGGCCAACCACACCAAGTGATAACTCTGAGGGCAGCATCTCTTCAGAGGAACAGATCCAGGATTTTCCTGGTCCAGGGGCAGCAGGGCCATTGTAGAGCAGGCTGACAGGGTGCTCTGCAGAACAGAGGCAAACCCGCGTCACACCGTTCTTCCTCTAGACTTCATTACTCGGGATGGAAATGGGGTCACTTTTCCTGATGTGAAACACAGCCGATTGTGTTGGCACTGTTACGTGTCAGCTCCACGTGAAGGGCAAGCAAAGCACAGGATCTGCTCTCTGCTCCATCAGGATCACCTCTTTAAGGGCTGAAGACTCAGTCTTGGGGAGCAAGCAAATCTCCCAGGGGATAATAGGAAGGAACCACCCAGCTGAGAAGTTGTTCAGGCCTAGATTTAACATAGGAAATACATTTCCTATCTCCTCCATGTCAAGTGCCCAGAAAGCAGACACCATATCAGTTACCAACCAGCCCCAGGAGGATCCTGCCTTCCTCTGTCCTCAGGGAAGTGCAACTTCTTAAGAGGAAAGAAATATTGATGCTCAAGAGCTCCAGCATAAAAATAACTTGGGCAAAGGTCTCTGCTTTTCCCTCAAATTAGGTACTTCCCATTACACTGATTTATCCCTTTTGCCAAGTCTCACATTCTCATTTTTCTTAATTATTCCTGACAAGTCAAAAGAGCTATGATGGCTTCCATAAAGAAATCTAAAAGAACTTTCTCACACTGAAGAAAACAGGTTAAGTTCAGCAGGCCTGCAGGCTTTGCTGCTAGGAAGGCAGGGAGGCCAAAAGGGAGTGGAAGGAGGAATTCCTGCATTGCCTTGTAGCACCAGGCACACACTATGGACATGAAACCTGATCCTAGTTCTTAGAGCATTATGATACACAGGGAGAGAGTAAAAACACAGCCCTGGCACGAGGCCATGGCTCACTCCTACCCACAGGAAGGACAAGAAGGTAGTGACAATCAAACTGGCTTCACCAAACATCTGCCCCAATAGCATGACAGCCCAGAGTGGCACAGAAACCCCAATCCCTGGCTCTCCAGTCTAAAAATATCTATTCTCTGGAGCTACTTTGGTCTAATTTGCCAGGGGCAAGCTGCACCCAGCAGCATCAGGGGGACTGAGCACATCACTCTCCCTGTCCTGGGCTTGTTAACACAGGCAGGCAGCACACACAAATCAATAGGCAGGGTCTGAAGTTTCACAGCAGGCCATCATTTGATCTGGTAATACATCTTCTATGGTTTATTACTGGGGACAACAGAAGTAGAGGGAAAACACAGTTTTCATCCTAGCCGTGACCAATGGATTATAGGGAAGGAATGTCCAGAGCGAGGGACTGAGTTATTTCATTAGGGCACACATTAAACACTGATTTTGTTCTCTGCAGGAGGGATGCTGGCCAATGAAAATGTCAAATCACAGCAAAATGAGATCAAGAAATAAAATAACCTGGAAATAGGGAAAAGGATCCTAAACTGGCACTGTTAAAACACTTTGAGATTGGTACCAAAGAGTACCAACCCTTGTCCCTCTTTCCTGTCCCGTTTGAGCTGTGGGGAGAAAAAGTAAGCTGTCCAACCCTCTACCTTTGCAGCTTCAGTGGAAAGCAAGGGTTTGTAGCCACCCCATTTTCCACGCTGCTGCTGCAGCCCCTGTACTTGCATTAAACTGGAACCACTAGGCAGCCTCTTTCCCATTTTGCTACTCCAGGGGGTTTCAGTTCAAGGTTTAAGTCACCCATGTGTCACCCACCCTCACAGCAGCAGCCTACCTGGCACAGTCTATCCAGCCCAGGGCTGAGCACAGGATTCTAACCCCACTGAAGCCTTTAACATCATGAGGTTCTCGCTGCTGTTGCAGTTGAGGGCTGATAGGAGTCAGACACAATTTCCACCTCAGCACATGGACCAGAAGCCCCTCACTTCTTAGTTCAGCTGCTGTCAATACTCTTCCTACAGACTCTCACTCAGGAGCACACACAAATCCCAGCAAGGCAGGGCCCTCCAGCAGCACCAGTGCTCACACAGGAACAACCCATAAATGCTCAGCTGCATGGTGACTGCTGCTGCCCCCAAATTAACCCAGCATAGGCACTACCCTGAGCTGAGAACAATCCTTCTTTTACTCTTTTAGCCTTCTCACTGCAGAGGAAGGCACAGAGCCAGACAGGGAGCAGGGAGCTCCCCCACTGATACCAAAAGGAAGAAAAGTACCAAGAAAGCACCACTTATTGGAAAAGCTTCCCAAAATAAACAGGAGCTACTCACCAATGGTGTAACACAGCAGTCCTCTGCTCTCCATAGCACCCTCCTCTCTGCTAATGCTCCAGGGATCACAGCTCTTAGGTGGTTACAGGTGCCTTTAAAAGCCCTGTGGTGTGAGCTGGTTTCCTCCCTCCTTAATTGAAGAAGGCTGGGGCAGCACCTGAGACCGGACTGTAGCTGCTTCACAGAGCAGATGGCTTCACTGGTCCTAACAAAGCCAATCAGGAGTGTGAGTTTTCCAGAGAGGTTGTGGGTGATATCCCTGAGAATGGCAGAGACAAGAAGTTATTTTCTTCTATACAGTTGCCCCTCCCCCCCCATTAAATTTTTAGATATGATTCTTTTTTTTTGTTTTCAAATACAAAATGCCTTATGGAAATCAGTGAGCTGGAGATAAAGAGTTGAAATCTCTGTTTGTCCAATACCTGTCCAGAGCACATGGACGTCCCAGACATGTTGCTGACACAGCAAATCCTATGGACCCATTAAAGTGCACAAAACAGATATTAAAGGTTTTGGGAAATCTTGGCATGGGAGAGATTTTGACCCAGTGACACCCGAATCAAATTATTTCAATGTTTTGTCTTACACTTCTCTTAGAAATTGCCGCAGCAAATAAAAATATTATAAAGAAATTATCTTCCTTCAGTGTTTGCTCTGAGTTTAATGGAACTGCTCTCATTTGGAAGGTTTCCTGCCTATAAAAATATTTGCTAAGTCCTAACTCATGGTCTATGGCTATTGCAAGCTGCTCACTGTCAGTAAAACATCCATCCCATTAGTGAATAACCCAGAACCCTCATTGCATTAGTTTTCATCTCCTCGTGTGGATGCAGTGAGATTTGTTGGGAACTGGCACCACACATATGAGAACACAGATGTCCCAATATTCCTCCCAACAGGTGGGGAGAAATTGCACAGACTGCTGAAGACCTAGACATTGTAACAGCATGAAACTAATGAAATATTTTTAAAAGCTAGGGTAGAGGCTTTCACTCAAAGGAACTCTGAAATGCCACACCCAGCTTGTATGCTAGGGATGGTGAGAGAAAACACAAATAAATCTCTACAAGTTTTATTGTCTCTGGAAAAGGGTTTGTTGGACAAATCTGTGTGTGTGCATAAAGGTCTATTCTTTATTTAGTTCTTTAGGCAGCTTTTAGTGGGAGACACTTTACAACCGTGTTGGATACGAAAGAATGTTGTGACCAGTCAGCTGGGCAAATACCTTACCTTGGGAAAACCCCAGCTGGCATTTCCTGCCTCCTCACTGCCGATAAGCAGGAAGTTTTCACTGGTTCTCCCTCTCCAAAGCTGCCTCCAGCCTTGCACTGCTCACACAGAGCTGCAGAGGAGCTGCAGACCCATGTGCACTACAGGGTTAACCAGAAGCCAGGCTGTAAAAGCAATTCCAGCCCTCGCTAATCCCATCCACTGAGCTGTGAGTTTGTTCCCAAGCTTTCCCGGCACAGCTCATTGCTGCATGTGCCTTTATATTATAGCAGAGCTTTATCTTTTGGCTGAATTTTTTGTAGGGCTGTTGAATATAGTGATGTTTCAAGCTGCTCTGTCCAGATAAAGGACTGGGGCTGGGCTTCTTGAAAATGAAGGATTTGTGTCCCCAGTCAGTGTTTTTCCTTCTGGCATGTGCTCAAACTGCCCATAACCTGTGAGAGCAAAAAAAAGTTTCCAGAGTGGGATGCCCTAGATTTTATCATCACAGCTTGATCTACGTAGTGGCCTTTCTGCTGCTGACAGCAACATAGTCTCAGATATTTAGACATGGTCCTTTCTCTTCTGGGTTCACTCCCCTGGGACTTCTCTGGCTCGCTGTTCTCTTGGAATCTCCCCGACTCCTGTGCCTTCTGGACATCTCCTCTGCTTGTCACACATGGGAGCTGCCTCAGGGTAGGTGTCCTCTGGCCACCTTGTACTGGTGCAACTGGAATAACCGTGCTGAGGATGCTGATGGTCAGACTCTGATCTGTAACTGAGAAATACTGAGGGACCCAGGAAAGTGGTGTGAGGGGGGAACGGGCTGGTGACTGTCTCTCAACCAGTTGATCTGGATGCTGAGGGCCCAGATTGACTCAGAAAGCTCCCAAAACTCTTTTTCCATCTTCTTATTCCCATACCCCTGATTGCATCTTAGTCATGGCTGTAAATGCTGGCTTCCTTTCCTCCCCAAATATTCCATTTACTCTAACAAGACATGGATTGCACTTAATTGTTTATCTGAACTGAAGCTGTAAACTGTTTAAATGATTCATCCATTAGTATTCAAGGTGGATGCTGCTTTCACACGTACACTGTGCGGAAAAACAAGAGACACACGTGTTATTTTAATGAATCAACAATTACTGCTCATAAGATGTTATGAAGATAGGGCACACCACTATTTATTAGATAGTTATTTTAGGTTGTTTTGCTTAATTCGGTGACAAACACTGGACTTTATCTGTGAGAGGAAGGTGCTTCTCCCCAGACCATTGTGAGTTGGTTTCTGGTACCCTACGCAGAGAGCGATGTCCTGGAGCACCCTTAGGAGAGGCAGGATGCCAGCCCACAGTAGTGATATGCAGACCAGCATCTTGCCAACCCAGCCTGCAAATAACTTTGTCCAGACCCAGTAGTTTCTGAAAAATAAAAAATGGAAAAACAACCCTGGTTGCTTGCTCAGGCACAGTGCAGGGCAGCTGGACAGAAACTGTCTCTCTTGGCAGAGCATCTTGTTTCAGCCCCACTCACCCCTTCCTGTGCTCACTCCACACACTTGGCAATGGGACCCCTCTGTGTCCTTAACAGGGATCAATTCATCATGTGAAATAGGAAGGCATCAAGCCCACTCCCAGGAGTAATTGCTGGGAACATGGGGATTGAATGACTAAAGCCCCATTTAAGTGGCAGGAATTCTGCCTTTCATTTCAGTGTGGCCAGGATTTACTTGCAAGAAAAGAGAGGAAAGTTCCTAAGATTTCATTCAATGTGGATAAGTACCAGCAGTTTGTTTGGTTATCCCAGAGCCTTTTATCTGCAGTAAATACAAAAAGAAAAGGCCTTTGAGAAGACAGATTGAGAGGGTGTTAAATAAGTCGTTACCCTTTCCTTGTTCTGAGTGCAAGCAGACAGTTTTCATGGATAGAGGCTCTACAAGGCTGCCTACATATGATCAAGAAGTAAATTGTGTTTAAGACTTTAATGATGGAAATTTAACTTGCTGCTTCTGGCTTACCCTGGCCAAGCCAGTGGATCGATGCATGAGGGTCATGCATTATTTTAGCTGAAGGGCTGTTGACAAATGATGATGAGTTTGGAGAAAATTGTTCAAGAGACATAAGCAGTTACAGGCAAGGGGAGTTTTTCCTTTATAAGAACTTGCCAAAATGTGATTTTGAGAAGCCTGTGCTTCAGTGAAACTTTGTCTCCTGACTTCTCACCTCCAAAAGTCTCCAGTTTTTGCCCAGAATGGAACTCTTGTGATGCAGGCAGTAGTCAGGTTTCAGTGTAACTCTTCCCTGCTCTGGTGCCAGAGAGGTTTGGTAACAGCCAGGAGACTGAATCAATATTTGCAACAATTAAAAAGGAACTTTACCTTCAAGCTGTCTGAGCTCAGCTGGCTTTTAAATTTGTCAGAAATAATTCTCCACCATCTCCTTGCAGGTTTTAGCAGTAGACCTGAACATAACAGTCACGTGGAATAGGCAGATGGTCCAACCCCAGCTACCTGTGCAGAAGTGACTCTGGGTTTGCATGATGCCACTTTGAAAAAGAAGTACAGGACTTTCGAGAACCTGAAACACATCTACACAGTATCATTTCAGTCAGGTGCTCTGAGCAATGAATATTTTCACGCAGCAAATTTATTCTCCTTAAAACATGTCCTATGGGAAAAAATATCATATGGTTGATTGTTCATGAACATTTAAAGAGTTTCCTATCTGGCAATTCTTTCTCGTCCTGACAGAATATCAATCCAGCCATTCTGCCAGCTCCTGTGCTTTAGTTTAGTTACTACCACAGTTACTGCTACAGCAGTGAAATTTATTGATCAGAAATTCTTGCTTTACAAGGTAGAAATGGAGGGCTGTGACTGCTCATTCCCCCCCAGCATGCAGTAACTGTCTTTGGAGGTGAAGAGCTTTGAATGCTTATGGAGCTGCAGGCTGTGTTTTCCAAACTGGATGCTAGGAATGACAACCAAAAAAAAAATAATTGAGCAAGCTGGAAAGGAAAAAAATAGTGTTTGGGCTCTCACTAACCACTGTTCAGATATCATTGTCTGCTCCTGACTAGTGTAGAACTGGCAGTGAGCTCCATGGGCTTCTCCCTTCCCCTCCCTGCGTTAGCTGATTCTGTCCCTGCTGCACAAGCCCTGTGAGGCAGCTGGAAAAACCCATTTGTGTGAAGTAACACAGCTGCAGGGTAGAGCCATTGGGGTGAAGGTCTGTTCTGCTCCCAGGGCCAGGGGACTGCTTTGCATCCTGCCCCTCAGCACCACCACCACCATCCCCAGCTCTGCTGCCCTGCTCCTGCTGCCGGCACAGAGAGCAGGAGGGAGCGAGGGGCGCTGCTGGCGTTTGGCAGCTGTTGTCTCATTACTTCTCCATTAACTATCAGGAACAACATGTGACGCATTCCTATACCCCTCTAGCTGTCAAAGGTATTAAAATGCCCAGTGCCATCTGACTGGGAATGAGAAAGGCAGTGGTGGAAAGACAGGACACATTAAGCAACTCGGGAACGGAGGGGCCAGCTGGTATCTTAAGAGGATGTCATTTGTAAGGCACAAATGGGTCTAAGTGAGCACAAGGGAGGCTCTGACCCTGAGCACTGAAGCACTTACTTCTCTTTAAGCAGTTAGTAATTCCACTAAATTCGTTGGCAACAATATTTTTGACCAACCCTTTTCTGTGTCTAATGTTCCCTAGATAAAAAATAGAAGTGATAATATCATCTTGCCAGTTGTTGAGGCTTACAGGCTAAATGTGTGCAGAGTGCTTTGAGATAGGAACCTAGGAAACAGGCCCAAAGGGGACTCCAAGGGTACTAAATCTCATAGGCACATCCACCACTTAATATCTTTGATAAATTTAGCAAGCTCCATCCTGAAACCTGTTAAATTTCTCACTCGAAGTATTTTGGCTAGCAAACTATTCACAAATGTTACCTTTCTGAGGATTGGAAGCAGGGCTGTTAGTGTGGGCAAATGATGGAAAGAGAAGAAAATGCATTTAGGAAAAGATTATCAGCTGCATTATGAGCCAAAAGGAACAAGTGTGTTCTGAACAGTCCATTTGCTTCCTGCCTGCTCTGGGCACTGTTCCCCTGTCCTGTTCCATGGTTTATGTCACTGTTCTCCCTCCAGCCATTATTGCCCCATTACTCCTTTCTGTTGTCTGCAGACACTGCTCCCTCCCCGCCTTCTTCCTATCGATTTTTGGATCAACTCCTCCTCCACCACCTGATTTTGAGCATCAGAATCCAGTCCCCCCTTACAGTCCAGGAACATGGGCATTTACCCTTTTGCACTGAGCTCCCGGAACCCTGTCAGCATTCAGCCACACCCCAGACTGGGTCAGGAAAGCCTCTGGCTGTGGAGAAGACCCTCTAGATTCCAGGAGATAGCATTTCTTCCCTTCATGCTGGCTGATGGAATGATCTGTATGGGGGAAATGGAGAGCCCAGTGGAGGAATGTGGGAAGAGTGGCTGTACCAGCACCCCCAGGCTGTCAAAAACCATCAGGATAATGGTGACTGAGCCAGTGTTGGGAACCATGAAAGCAGGAAGGAGCCAAACATGCAGCAGTAGAACATTATTTTTCTTCTCTTTTCAGTAATTAATTCCTAAGATGAGAATTTGCTTTTGCTCAACACTTTAAAATTGAGGCCACTCTCTGGGCAGCGGTCACAATCTGCCCAACATTCACATCCGACAGTGGGGACAGGACCTGGCTTTGGATATCATCCATCAACGACAGACCCACACCACAGCGTGACGGAGGGCAAGGCAGGGAGGAAGGAGGGGGGGAATGGGAGGTGCAGGGTGCTGGTAAACAGCACACAGAAATCTCATTTTCAGTTGCCAGCTCAAAACCAACCCCAGCTTGCTGTGGCCCAAAGCCATTTCCTGTTGAGTGTAATGACTTTGGTACTTGCTCTGCACTTATTAGACAGGCAACCAAAAGAAAACAACAGCAAAAAGCTGTCTTTGAAAATGAAGCAGGCATTGCTAACAGCAGCTATCCATCTTAGTCCCCATTTCCCCCTGAAGACAGATCCCAGCAATTAGCAGGACACCCGCATCTTTCATGGAAATAAAAAAAAAAAAGTTAAATTAACTCCACTCCAAACCTGGTTCTGTCTCTCTGTGAACATCAACAGAGGGAGTGAAGGGACCCTTTAAGCCTATGTAGTCCAGCCCCTCTGCAGTGAGCAGGGACATCTTCAACTTGATCCAGTTGCTCAGAGCCCCATCAAACCTGGCCTTGAATGTCCCCAGGGATGGGGCACTGGGCAGCCCATGCCAGTGTTTCACTACCCTCACTGGAAATAACTTCTTCCTTGCATTTAATCTAAATGGACCCCTTCTCAGTGTAAAACCATTTCCCCTTGTCCTCTCGCAACAGGTCCTGTTAGAAGCTTTTTCCCATAAATCCAAGCTTGTGCCCAGATTCTGAGCTCACAACAAACCCACTGGCACCCCAAAGAGACAATTTGCTCCTTGGCAAAAGCGCTGTGACCACCCCGGCGTGGAGCCCTCCCGCAGCAGCTGCAGCAGCTGAATTCTCCTGCAGTCAGGAGAATTGCAGTCCCACAGCTGTCCCCTTCCTGGTGGGATTGGACCAGGACAGGGAAGCAAACTACCCTTAATCCTGACCTGGCAGTGTTTGAGGGAGGCACTGTGCGTCTGTGCTGTTCTGCACACAACACCTTTACATTTTCTCCACCCGACGAGCTCCAAACTGGCAGCCAAGAGTGACAGCAGATTCTTTCTCATCAAACAGCTGTGCTGGAAGTGCTGAGGAATGTTTCAGGATAACTAACATCCTCCTCGTCTCGGATTCCTCTGCACCTCTTAGCCTGTTCATGTGGAAATGGCTCAGCCCTGGATTAAAACAGCACTTCTTCTGCAGACTCGCTTTCCCTGGTATTTGTCCATGCTATGGCATGTATCCATGTGAAAGAAAAAGTATGTTGAGGGTAATGGAGCAGAAGGACGGAGGGTCATCATTATTTTTTTAAGCTACTTCGAGGATTCCAAAGAAACTACTTCCAACTGACAATTATGTAGGCATTTTGTTGTGGCTGCCCTGTGGGAGGAAGTTTGGCTCCACCACACCTTCCCCTTGCTCAGATTGCTTTCGCCTGAATTTTAATGATCCAAAAGACCCTTCAAACTTGAGAAAGATAAAATCAATAAAATGTTTAATGTGGGGAGATGGCACAGGGTGACCCTGAGTGCTGTTTTTTGTGGATGAAAAATGCCTCTTTTAAAGTTTTTCAGTTTGTGGATCTCCCCCGGCAATAAATTTGATTTCCTGTCTTTTGCATTCACTTTAAATTTCAGGAGAAATTGGCTCCCACAATCAGGGCAGGGCAGGGAGATGGATCTGGACTGATTTTGTGCACAGGCACTTCACAATCACCCAAGAGACATGTAGCTGTTGGAGTTTTCCAGCAGCACAGATCAGCTTCTCCATGAATAGGAGAGGTGGCATGATGAATACTGAAGCTTTCATCAGTACCAAAACATCCACAATAGTCCTTAATTCCTTCCTAGCTGAAGAGGTGCTGTGTAAAGGACTGGAGCTCTTCAAGAGATGAAACGATATTTTGTCCCCAACAGAAAGCAGCTGATAATGAAATAGGAAAGCGCAGCCCACACCATGCTGAGCATCTGCATTTGGATTTTAATTCTCCATCCCCTTAGAATCCTGTTTTATTATTGTCCAAAGGGAGATAAAAAATTATGCCTTCTTTTATTATGTCTGTGAGTTTTTGGCAGCGAGGAGAGCCTGTATCTTGCAAACTGATGTTCTCTCTGATGTGAGGAGTTTGGCTGCTTTGGGCTCTTGTAACTGCATTTGCTTTTGGCCCAGAAGAGGCAAGAGCAAGGGAAAAGAACTCACCTTTCTGTTTCAGGTAACTGGGAGCCAATCAAACAGGCTGGGACCCTGCCCAGAGCTTTTCACAGGGACACTGCCCACACAGGGCTTGGTGCTCTCCTGTTCAGTCAGTGGGATGATCTCTATCACGTGATTCCAAACCACTTGAAATAACCTGTCTGGATCTCTTACAACAAAAGCCTTTCCCATATTTTTATACCTTGAAATACCACAGAATAGTATTGCAAAACCTGCATCCTGGAGGAAAATGATGGAAATAGAGATTTTTCTTCACTGCCAGGATGAAACTCACTGACTCTTATGATATGTCCTGTTTTTCTCAGCACTGAATCTCCTGCAGATGCATGATTAGACAGAAATCTCAGCTACAGGATTCCACAGAAAAGCTTGAATTCAATGCCAGGGTTTAGGAAGCAGAAGGTGCACTAAAAAAAGTTAAAATATCACACTTTCTTGGAATCTGACTCATGCGTTAGGGATGGTAGATTCTGGAAATGGTTAATTAGTAAAAACACTTGGGATATTCTCAGCTAGAAAATCTTCTGTTCCAGGATCACAAAGGGCTAGGGTTTAGTCTAATACACAGCAGCAGTGGGAATTATGCTCCCTGCTGTATTTCAATATCCAGTGAGCCATTGCTTGGGTGTGTTTGGATACCTCCATAGCCTTGCATTTATGAAGCACAAGGGGATTTACTTTCCTGTAAACCCAATTAATCAGTACCTGTGGAAGGCACAATGGATTTCAATACCTTTTGTTAATATACTAAGGGTCTTTTTTGTTTTTTACTTATTTTTGAGCAAATGAGTGCCCTCAATACTCACTGCTATTGCGTTTGGTTAACTGTGGTTCCTGCCTATAGAGAAATCACACAAGTGCTGTGCACTGGACCATAAGTTCTTGGGTGTCCTGCACCAGAATGTCCCTCCTCACCAAAGGGTAGTCCAGCTGTTGTTGAGAGTGGTGGTTAAAGATCAAAAGAGGTACTCTATTTCTATTTTCTCAGGAGAAGTTCTGTGTGAATAATCAAAAATCTGCAAATGCAAGAGACTCATATAAGAGGCTGAGTGACTCCCAACGCTTCAGACCAATTAAAAAAATAACCAAACCAATAAAGAATGGGTAAAAGAATTCTACTCTTTTCTATATAATATCAGTTTAAAACCTAACTGGAGCAAGTGAAATAGGAAACAAAATCTTTGACAGTTCATTCCAGAACTACCCTTATGAAACAGGAATCCTGTCATTTATTTGCCTTGTCCTTGATAAATACACACAAAAGAAGGGAAGATTTTACAGCAGAAAATATCAATAATGTCTTAAGGGAGTCAGGCAAAATTGGTTTGTCTATTTACAAATCAATACATAAAACCTTCCGTGAAGCTGGTACTTATTTGACTTTGATGCCTGAGCATTACTGAGGGTGTCAAGGGTTGTTCTCTGTGCTGTGTAATGGCACAGAGAGGCAAAGCTGTCCTGCTGTATTCTGGTTTCCCATGTGTGTCCTTGTGCCAGCACAAGCCAAGAAGCCCCATGGGGCCATGGGCTGTGGAGGTGTGCTGAGCATCACTCCTGATGGGAATCCCACAGGGATATTCTTCATCTGCCCTCCCTGCCCCTCCGTGCTGCCCTGATCACTGCACTCAGAAGTGAAACAGAAGAGCTCAGGCCCTCCTGGCATCAGCATTTCCTGGAATATCAGCAGGATTTTGTAGAATGCTGTTTTCTCCTCTGCTGTATTGCCTAGGGCCTGGAAATAAGTGGAAAAGGCTATGCAGGCTCAACTGGGACATGTGAGGTGGGTCAAGACATTTACATGAAAACACGGGAAAGATATTAGCTGTAAACTGTGCTTCCACTTCCCTCAGTGGAGGCCAAGATTTGTCCCTGGAAAAGGGGTGCTTTTGTATCCAGGCAAGCCTTTAACTGGGAAAAGACGCCCAGAAAGCACAAGGACATCCCTCCTGCAATTATCAGTACTTGGAAATGTTTCCCAGAAAAGGAGTGAGTGAGGATACAGAGGGAGAGATGATGCCTTCCATTAATCAATGGAGCAGAGCAGTTGTGGAGCAGCAGAGGAACAGCAAAAGACAGGCAGCCCTTGTGCAGGGCTGAGACAGCGATGGCAAACCAGATAAACACAGTCACTAAGCACAGCCAAGACCCCCAGCATCAATCTAAATGCTACAATTACGAAAATATTGCCCTTAACAATTTGAAAACCTCACTTGCAGGATGTACAATTAACCCTAAGAAATCAGCAAGAGAAAAACTGATTGGGTAGAAAGTCCATAAAATGGGGGTCAGCACCTTTTCTGTTTTCTCCATCAGGATTTAAAAAGACATAAAAACAGGGATATAAAGGCCAGCAGCCAGAAATAAGACTTTTTTTTTTTCTCAGCCAGCAGTAAACAACACACATCTTTCAGAAAATGAGACATGTCCCAAGGAATTTTAAATGGATCATTGCCTTTTATGAAACATTAGATGTGTCTGGAAGTTAACACTGAAAATTAGAATGCAGAGAATAGACAGACCACAGAAAAACATCATTAAGTGCAACATATTGACTTTCCTTTCTCAGTGGGGATAAGAACATTATTGTTTAGGTAAGTGAATGGGAATTCAGATGGGAGACCAAATCTACCTAGTTTTGGTTTGGTTTTTTTTTCAGAAGATGAAATTTGCTGCAATGTCCTGTATTACTGTATTATGCATTCCTGCCTGGAGGAAAGTTTCTCTCTAAACAAATAGATGAAAATATTTTGAGAGAGATCACAAAGGAGCTTAGAGCAATGAGCAAAAACCAAATAGGCAGTGTAAGCATGATTAATTTGTTTCTGCCCACTCCCCCATTCAGAGAGGGATGAGCTGGGGAAAACATGGTTTATTTGCAAAAGGAACAGATTCCTATCATGAAGAGAATGGGGGGAAAAGCTGCTTTGAATTCTTTTTGTTGTCTTTTGTGCAACAAATTCTCTGACACAAAGATGTAAAACTTAAATCTCCCGCATGCTGGAATGCTCTCACATTGCTATTTCCAGCAGTGGGCTGTGCTCAGATGTCTTTGTCCTCCATATCTCCCTTCCCCTCTTTGTGGCCTCTTTATTTATGGTCTTCTACCTGTTGGTTAACAAATTACTGTGCTACATGAATGGGAAAGACTGGGTCTCTGATAAAGCACTTCGAAGGACAGAGATAGTGCTGGTGGCTTGTTCTACAAGGGGCTTCCTAAGCAATTTGTGCCACAGCAGGAACAGCCTCGGGTTAACAGCCTTTTTTTGAGTCTTAGATATTGCTGTGCACGGTGCCCGGGTTAGGGAGCTGAGGTTGGAAGGTGAAGGCTGCCTCGACTCTGCCCTGCTGGCACAGCTGAGAGGGCAGTGGGTGGTGGTGAGAGGTCAGGGACTGACTGCAGTGGTACAGCTTCTCAATCTGGTTTTGCTGCTGAACTGGAGGTGTAAGAACCATGCCCTGAATGCAGGAGCAGGAGCTCAGTGGTTTCAGGTGACTTACTTTCCACCCACCCCTGTTCTCATGAAGAAGAAGCTGTGGTGTCTGACTTGGACACACTTTGTGTGCAGTCTGCCTGTTGCAGGAGTTTTCCTGAACCCGACCCTCAGTTTTGCTGTGCTGCTGTTCCTGGGTGAGCAGTGGAGATGCTGCTCCTCCTTCTGCTGCCCAATGCAGCAGCAGCCCCATCTCCCTGTTCCTCGGGAGGGAGCTGACCTCAGCTTCATTTTGGTCTCTTTTAGAGCTTTGTAACTCTTTTTTGTCCCTGAGAATAAGTCCTGATTGTGTTGATGATAAGTCCAGCAAGGGCAGCTCCCAAATGAATGGGAAAACATGTAAACACCAAAGATTTAGAGGAAGGCAATAGATTTTTCTCAAGGTTTGTGTGCTTTTATGAAGTGCTAAACACCAGTAAAAATTTTATTTTAAACTATATTTAAACTGTATGGGGTGAGACGAAAAGAGGTTGAATGCACCAGCCACAGGACTCTAGGTTATGGCAATTTTGTTCTTCAAATCACAATATAACCAGCTCTAAAGAAAACAGAAACACTGAAAACAGTTTTCTGGGGACAAAGAGCATTGCTTATTGCTCGGCTGTGGTTTAGAGGTTTGTTCCCTTTTCCTTTCCCCATTCATTGCTAAGTTATGTCTTCCCTCCTGGTAATTCACAATAAACACCTCAGGGATAGAGGGAATGATTGAAAAAACACGAAAACATTTGAAAGCCTTGACCGGCTGCCAGCAAACCACCTTCCACTGCAGTTAAATATCTGTTTGCATTTGAATATTTGATGGAATCTGGTTGAACTCAAATGAAACTGTTGCTGAGAGAGAAATAATGCTACGTCAATCTATAGTAATGATCTGAAGTGGTGCCATTTGCAGCAATGGCCCTGCTATGGCTGCTGCATTGTTAATGAGACCACAGAAGCACACAGAGTCCATTAATGACGGGGAAAAGCCTGCAGGGAGCTGGGCACCCGCAGCTCCAGGAGGCCCTCAGCTCCCATCCTCTGTGCCAGATGTGGAAATTTCCACTCAGCCCCTGACACGCAGGGATTGCCACCCCCTCACGCCTCCCAGCTGAGGAGCCCCTGGGAGCCCTCCCTAACCCATTGCAGTGTGCAAAGACTGGGATTACTGAAAGCCTGGTCCTTCTGCAAGGGGCACACCAAAGAAGAAGGGGAAAGTCAGGATTTCCTCTCTCCTCTGATGGCTTCTGAAATGAGTTTGCCTGCAAACCACTAATCCCTTTGCTACTAAACAGTTTCACTCTCCCATACTGCGATGGTTTTCCCTCCTGCTTTTCTCATACAGCTACCACAGTCAAGGATGGATCAGTTATAGAATCCCTCGCAAAATGTAAAACCCTAAACAAAATGAAAAATTCACTTGACTTAGTTGAAGATTCTAACATTAAACCTGGAGCTAAAGCTGACCCAGAGGTCATCTCTGAACTCTGCAATGGCTGAAGATGTGCATCATTCACTTCTAAGCTGGGTGAGATGCTACAGAGGTCACTGAACCAGGGGAAAGCACAACTGGTGAGGTGACAAATGGTGCCAAAATTCTTCCTCAAAGGAAACAGGAGCCAAAAGAGAAGGGTAATCACATCTTTTGAGCAGCTGGCTTCACGCCAAGGGAAAAAGAAATGTTAGGCCGTCACCACGTTCTGCAGCACTGCTGAAGGGGTATTGGCAGGGAGAAGAAAGCAGACATTGCCTCACAAGCTCACCTTGATCTTCTGAGTAATTGCATTTCCATGAAGTGTCACTTCCTGCCGGCTCACAGGTGTTCCCATCTGTGTTTGCTGCCTGAGCACTCGATACCACCTCAAAGGGGGTGGCTGTGGAGGCCCTTTCATTGAGCTGTTGCCAGGCTGAATGGAAAAATTCTCATTTTTCCCATCTTTTCTCCTTGCCTCCATTCCATGCACGGCACTGTCAGTTAAATTGCTGGGAAGAAGCTGGGACAGGGGGCTCTTCCTGTTTGGTTTTTGTTATTGGCACTGTAGATGGATGTGGGGAGTTTTCCACTCCAGCTTTCCCTGGATGCAGGAGAGGATTTAACCAGCACAGTGACTGCCCAAAGAGAGATGATCTTACCTCACATGGCAAAGAGCTGGTACTATACCTGGAGAGAGAGTCCATGAGTAGGTCACTTACAGATCTGCTCCTTGACAGGCTTCCCTGTGTCTTCTTCTGAATTATCAGGCTCTGTCCCTCACCTGTCAGGGGATCTGAGATGAGACAGGTCCTGGTCTAAGCTGATCTGGCTATTTGGGCACTGGTTTCCAACAGCTGACTCCTGCCATCAGAACCAAAGAATGACATTTCTTTCAGCAGTGACCATTTAAACCCAAATTATTTATGCAGGGAATTTATTAATTTAAAGAAGAAATCGTTAAAGAAGAAATCTGAGAAACAGCATTCAATCATGACTTGCAATACTGATCTCAGCCTTGTGCTGGCATGTGGGGTGTTTATTCAGGCTTGGCCCTTGAAAAGGGTCACCAAGCCCCTGTCCCAGGGTATTTCTGTTTGCTTTCAATTGCAAATGAACATTGTATAAGGACTTAATCTCCAGTTTGCCTTGTAGAAATTGATTTATCACTTAATAACACCCTTGCTGTGATGGGGCGAGAGCAGGCAGAGCCTGAGCAATAGCTCTATTGTGCTGTCAGTATAAATTAGGGCTAAAGATGTTACTCTTTAACCACAAGCTTTGGGGTTTCTGTGGTTTTTTACAAGTGCAGTTTTCAGTTGACAAAAGGCTTCTTGCACAACAGATTCTTTCCTGTTTAGGGTTTCATCCCACACAGTTTTCACAGCCTTGCTGCCCTCTGAATCTCCTGCAGGCAACAGCATGCAGAGGAGAGGGGATCAAACTCCAGGAAAGGCAGAGCCTGCTTTCTGCACTGGAAATTGCAGTGTACAGCTATTGATGATAATTATAGGGAAAAGGCTCATTGATTTACACTCAACTTTCTGAAAAATTGAGGTTTCAACAGAGCTAGGGAAAGGGAAAAGTAATAAACTAAGACATCTGTTCTACTTTATCTGTTATTAGAGAGGATAGAGCTGGCTTCAGGTGTCTGAGAGAGTCATGTTAAGCTCCAAGACAAAGTCTGAAGAAGGAGCTTTACTTGTAAAGTACAGACTGGCTTATTTTCTCTAGGATCTCACCCCAGGCTGAGTAGCTGAAATCTGGAATAAGAGTGCATCAGCTCTGTAGAGATGGCCTTGTCCTTAAACCAAGGTTCAGATGGAGCCAGGAGTAAGAGCAGGGTGCAGGGACCACGTCTGGGTTTCATCATTTGGGAATAGCCTGAACATGCTGTCAATCTCTCCCTCTGTAAGGAGACTAAAAAGATGATACAGTGAGTAATGCTCAGTCAGAAATATTGAAATGCCAGATATAGATAGGTGGAGTGGTAGCAGCTCTATCTGAAGCTGAGAGCTCTTGATCTGCTGCCTGACTGCAGACGGAAGGATCCTGCTGCAGCTCTTGGTACAGGTTGGACATCCAAGGGAACAGGGAGTGTCACGCTGGCAGCCTGGTGTTTTCATGCAGAGGAGCTGAATTAATACAAGTGGTAGCAATGAATCAAGGAAGCCAGGTCTAGCTCAGGGGTTTTCCATGTCTGAAGACTCCTGTCTCTTTTTAATTCTGCAGCTTGTTAACATCAGTTTTGTCTTTTGCATTCAGCTTCTGATAAGCTCCCAGGAATTGTAGATTCCATAATCCCTGATTTCACCCAGCCCAGGATTTGAGGGTGGCATTAACCCGCCTGTAATTCCCTTGGCATGAACAGAAACTCTATAAAATGATATTAACCAGAGCTTATGGGGTTAACTTACTATGGCATAAAGACTCATAGAGGAGAAGAAAATTTATTTATAAGTTAACATTTTTATATACACACATGTATATATATATATTCATTAACTTGCTAGAATGTATATTGGGAACATTTAATACATTCTTCAACAGCTGAGAAATTTCTGTTCAGCTCATGAATTCATCACCACAGTGAGTGATAATGAGCCTTTTGCTGTAGGATGCAAATCCTACAGCATCCCTGCATCCCTGGTGAAGGAGAGACTAGGAATCCAGGCTCTTCCTGATATTAAGGTTAGACAGAGAATGGAAAAAATAAATTAACTCTTGTAATTTTTGCTGTGTCTATAAGGAACCATATTAAATTTGAAAGGTAGAAGTATTTTAAACAGAAACTTAATTACTATTAATCAAAGAAGAACTAGTACTAATCAAAGCCTTTCTAACATTTTGTTAAATCTTTCATACTCACAGTCTCTTTGGTCTGGCAGGACAGAGAACAAAATGTTGGGAATATCTTCCAAATCAATTTCTTCTAGAAAACAAATAATTGAATTTGCACATTTATTTGCCATTATTTCACAGTACTTTTGGGATATCTTATTTCACTACTTAGTTAATTCATTTGTAGTAACATCTTTTCTTTATTCTTATAATGATTCACGTCATGGTGATCTTGGAAATGTTTTTCCAAATCACTTTGGTTGTCTCCGTCATGACTTACCAAAACTTTTGCACTCAGTGCATATTCTAATCTACAAATTAACATTTAACAAGCATGCCAGGTCTTTTATACAAATAACAAATAAAAATGGGAGGGTGGGGGGTTTGTGTGTCAAAGTAACTTGCTTTGTATGGAGGAAAGAAGAGGGCAGAGAGCTGCCCAGAGAAGCAGCCTCTCAGCAGCACCATTTCTTGCTGTTATGACCACTAGTGACCAAGATCCTCCAAAATCACACCTCTCCTCCTGCCTTTTTTTTCCAACAAAATGCAATTCTATTTTTTAAAGAGGTTTTTACTGATCTTTATGATCTTTCCCTTTTTTTCCATTTATTTTGAAAGGAAAACACTATTTCTTAATAGTAATTAAAAAATTAGTTATATTGGAGAGATACAGATTAGTGTCTCAATGAACAGTTTGGTATTCTGAACAAGGAAACACTGACCATATGCAATTTTTTTTATCCTGTAGGTGAAAGTGATATTTTCATTTTTGAAGTTCCCCATTGCCTTAAGAACACTTAACAGAGTATTTCCCTCCTTGCCCTAATAGGACAGACATTCCAAATCTATCAAGCTGAAGGGGAAGCTGCAATCTTTCATTAGCTGCTGAAGAATGCACCACACCATCTAACTTCAAACATTCTGTCAAAAATATAATTAAGCAATCTTCTAAGTAAAAGTAATGATGTCTTGTATTTTCCCAGATGCTTTCATCCCTGCAAAGAATATATTTCAGAATTCACAGACCGCCTCCCGTCTCCCTTTATTAAAATAAATTTTAAAAAGTGCCATGGATGCTTTGACGAGATATTTATTTATTTATTTATTTATTTATTTCTGTATCTCACTGTTTATCAATGAGATCATTTTAGTAAAGAATACATGGCTGGGTCATGTGCATGTATATTCATGAACATGAGTTGGGACTGGAATTTCTTTCTCGAATCCTTGAAGTCCACCAGTCTCTTAATGCCACCCTGCAGCTTCACAGAACAATTTTAGCCCAGGAACTGGGGGCTCCTTTGTTCAGCTGAAATTCAAAATGTACTTCAAACCTTCCAGGTACTGCAAAAGTATCCAAAACCCCTCCGAACTGGCAACAACCTTTTTTTTTTTATTATTCTTTTAGTACAGGAGGCCTTCTGTTTTTCAAACTAACACTTTAGGGACAGGGCAGGGAGTGCTCAGTGGAGAGACCTGAGTGGACAGGAGCTGGCAGCAGCAGCCCTGCAAGGCGTGGGCAGCACTGGCAGCGTCACTGCAGCTGCACTCGGTGTTGGTGCCCAGCCCACACGCCCCTGGCATCTGTTCATCTCTTCATTTCAGCTCCTCTCCCCCTGCAGTCCCTGGGAGAATGAAGCCTTCATGCAGGCAGTGCTGGAAAATCAATATAAAGTATGCCCCCTTCTATTTTATTTATTTATTTGCTTTTATCTTTTTTTAAGGGAAGTTAAAAAAATCCCGTCTCTTGCTTGGTTGTCCCTTATGAGGGATTTTAAGGTAATCTTTCATCAGCTTTTCTTACCACCACAGGAAAAAAACTCCCTCTCTTGCATTCTTACTTCAGGCAACTGAAGCATGAAATGGGAAATCTCATCTGCAGCGGAGAGCAAATGTGTAACCTTATTTATTAATTTCATGATCAGCTGAAGACTTTGATTTATTGGACAAGACCAGCCAGAGTGTTTTTGAATAAAAGCAAGAATAAAGACCACCTCTGGAGAAGGTTGCTGAATATCTTCTTTGGATTATTTACACAGAGATGCAATGAGGAATGTAGTTTAAAATCAAAACTAAAAACACAACAAAACACTACAAACCCAGAATCCCTTATGTCTTTTTCCCTCCTGTGGGAAGTTTGAAGGGCTCTCCCTTTATTTTTTGCCAAGTCTCTCATCATGGCCTTGGTCACATCACATTCCAGCCCACGTGTCTACCTGCAGATTGTGGAGTGCTGTACCTTGGATCTGTTTGGTTTAGCTAAACTCGGCTGCCAACATGATGGGTTGAGACCCTGGAGTCCTGGCTTCAAGGTGCCTTTGGCAAAATGAGCAGAATTTAAAATATTTGCAAAGTGCTCACATAGTGCTGTGAGCTCTTGGGCACTGTGGAAGTGCCTGGTATTTTCTTTGCAAATGGGATTTGCATGTATCTGAACATTTAAAAAGGTGAAGTCACCACAGCCAGGCAGGAGACAGACATTTATTTCACTGCATTTGGGAAACAGAACACATAAGCACTATCTTTCAAAAATCTACTTTTTCCTCTGTTTTAGAGCAAGCATACACTGAACCAGTTTCATATAAATTACTTCAAACTTACAGAAATAGTAATATATCCAGAAGAATGGTGAAGGAGTTCCCTATGCAATGCTGGAGCCTGAGGTCTCAGATATAAAATCAGGAGAATAGTAAAAGTAAAGAGATGGACCCGGCATGGACGTTGGCTTGGGTGGGTGCATGTCCCAGAATGATGTTCCTGCTCCGTTTCCTCGGGGCTTTTAGTGGATTATCTACTGATGGATAGGTTTTCATTAAGAGTGGACATGTTTTCCAACATCTGATCTTCATCCAGATGTTAATTCAGAGAAATATTCTGGTCTGGTTTATGCAGGGGAGTCGGCTAAGATCATCTTGACAGTCCCTTGTGGCACTGTAATCCATAAGCCTTGCCAATAAATCACACCACTGCTCCAGTCTTCTCCATGGAATCACACATGCAAAGGACGTGATGAAGAGGATCAAATCTAGCCCTGATCTTTTTTCCAAGCTCCCCTTTTAAGAGGACATGCATATAATGAGTGATTCACCCACCCCACTTGACCCACTATTTAATCAATTAGGGGGGAAATACAGACTGTCCTTATGGATGTGCACATATGCAGATCTCCTGTTTCATGCCTGTAAGGCAATTAAGCTCATAGGTATAAACCAACTATGCTTTAAAGTTTGCTTTTTCCTTAAGGGGAAGCCTATGGCACTTAAAAATGCACATTTAGAATCTTGAAGCCTTTTTTTTTTTTTGTGATGTTTAAGGGATTTGGGGCCGGAGGGTTAACTGAGTTAGATGGCTTTTCAGTCGGCATCAAAAAGAGCAGGAATGAGTCCCCGTTTGACAGCTTGGAGATAAACTGTAAATGTGAGACATAATTTATATGTATTTTAAAAATTCAACAACAACAGCAAATAATTCAAGGGACTCTAGCCAGCTGGTCTTCCTTCTAAAACTGGATGCGGCAAGCAGGGAGTCTTTGCACAGCAATGATGACATGCAGAAGCCTTCTATATAAATTTACACATTTATCAAGGCTTTGTGGAATAATAAGCTACAATCTAGCCAGCCTGGGGCAGTCTGCTGTAATTGTTATGATTTGTTTTCCAGATACAGTACAAATTCCTTGGTAATCTTTCCTGAATTTTAATAAGGGGAAGGGAAGACTTAATTAAAGAATCCTTTGTGCTCTTCTGTGGTGACTGCCATCTGCGAGTGCTTCATTCTGGGTCTTATCTCCATCGTACAGCCCCCAGCTCTGCCTTTGTGCAGGGTGCTGCTAACTTAGACTCAAGGAGTGAAATACCCACACTGAACGGGTTTTGGGAAGCATGAACCACTTTGGCATCTTCAGTGGAGAAGCAAGGACCCTCTGATCAGCCCTCCTGCATTAGAGGCTGCTTAATGGCATTTATTTCAAGACAAATTAGGGAATACCTAGTTTACACATGAAAGAATCACAAAACCTTTTTTTTGTGTGTATAACATAATTGACTTGTACCAAGAGTAGTCTCTGGTGTCAATAGGGCCTTTTGTATCTTGACAAAAATGGGCTTTTATTTTTACAATGAAATAGGGAAATGTATCTACCCAGGGACTCTTAAGGCATATCCCAGAAGCTGTCAGTAAAGAGGTGAGCTTCTCAGATGCAGATCTGTACAGGCAAAATTGATAATTTATTTGGAAATAAATCCACCCACAGTTTTGGGAATAAGCAACTTCTATAATAAGAGTTTTTAACTAAGGCTGGCTGCCTCAGCTTACAAGATCCTGAAAAATCCAAATAATATGATGGATTTCTTCACAAGTAATGACCCAGAAACTGGCTGGGATTTCAGAGCAGGATGTGTCTGACCACAGGCAAAAAGAATTCTAGAAGCGAACTCTCCTTGACTTGACACAGCAAGGGCAAACTCCAGAGGCATCTTATGGAGCCCTTGCTCCCTCCTTGCAAGTATATATACTCTTATGTACCTTTTGCTGTAAGAAATTAAATGTTTGGCCAACATGTCATCCTTTCTGTCCTGTTAAATGACGCCTGGTGTAGTCGTGAAAGCTTTACTAATTTCCTCTCTTTGTAACATTCCTACTCCCTTCTTTCCTATCCATCTACCCTACGTGCCTGTGGGCTGAGAAGCTGCTTCGATACGGGAATCCTCAGCACTTCAATTGCAATTGCACTGAGAGTTCTTTCCTTCCATGTTAATCCCCCTTAGGAGCAGCCAGGACGTAATTATTAATCAGTCACTGGAGAGTCAGGAATGTAATCTCTAGATAACATCCACCCAACTTAAGCCTGCCCTTAACATGAGTGTTGGCGAAATGTCTTGGGACTTTGTGTCTTCTGTTACACCTTGATACGATCACACAGGATTCCTCACGGGAGTGGAGAAAAACACTGGCAGACCTGACAGCCAGGGTTTCATTTCTTCCTGTCTGGCTGCACACGTGGTGTGATGCCATTGCTTTAGCTGATGGGTGTGTGAAAGCCTGAACTGTGGATGGAGGGGTTAATTTGTTAAAAGAAGAATTAATGCCCTAATGTCTTTTTCCTCTTCTCCTTTTATCCATTTACATCAAAACTCTATCAAGAAAACTATTCTGCTCTACATCTGGAAAAATTCAGTTTGTATTTTATTTCTATTGCACTTTTGTGTCCTTTCAGCTCTGTTAGCATAGATCAAAACAATCTAGGAGCATATGTTCCTATCAGATTTAATGTGTAGACTTTCTTAAATCTCTCAAAAGACCTTTCAGATCTAAACCTACATTTAAGTAAGCAATTAATTATTGCATAGCTCTTCCAATGAAAGCACAACTTGTTTTCAATTTAAACTGCAATTCCGGCTCTTTTGAAGTCTCTTGTCTGTTTATTCCAAGCTAGGGATTGTGCAAATTTGATCTCAGGCAGTACCTGTCAAATCATCAAAAGGCATTGGGGAGCCTCCACGTGTCAGGAAGAATCTCCAGTTCTTCACTCACCCCCGTGGAGTTCAGGGACCAGCAAATTCAGTCATACTCATCAGTGTGTGCAAACCACTGAACTAAAACCTGTCTCTAAAAGACTTAAAACACAGTATCTTGCCTAAAAGGACACAGCCTTCCTATAAATACAGGGGAAGAACATTTAATTAATCCTTTGACACTATGAAATGTCAGGCAAGAGGGTATCCTTGGGGAGGGAGAGGATTTGGGAGTGAAGTGTTTCTTGTCCTGGTTCATGAGTCAGGGACAAAAGTCAGGAGTGATTTTCTGAAGAGAGGAGGTATCTGTGATTCAGCCATCACGTTGTCAACTGCTCCTGGAGACCCAGTGCCCTGACAGGGCAGGGAAATACTTCCCACCAGAGCTGGGGGTGAAATATGTCTTTCTACTGGCAAACTCCAGGCAGTACCACAGCTTGTCGTGCAGTAAATCGAGTTCACCGTGCAGAGCATCACCTGCTGCCAAGCCAACAGGAGGCACCGGAGCCAAGCACAGAAAGCCCCATAAATACACAGAAAGAGCAGAGGATTAACATCAGGCTTGTTGTGTTGGTTTTTGAAGGACGGTGTACAATTCATCACTTGGGGGCAATCGCGAGAGGGATGTTGAAATTCCTCAGAGAGCACAGAGCTTATAAATAATAATGAACAGAATAAAATGCAAATGGCCTGGAAGGAATCAATAGTCGTGAATGAAATCAGCCCTCAGATCCTAATTGAAAAGAAAATGAGATGCATATTCAATATGTGCTTAATAGAATATACATAATATGAGCATCCTGAGCTAATGAACAAGATCTTTCCATCATGCAGATACACACAGGCAGGCCCCCCTCCTAGAAAGAGAATGCCAATAGATGCACCCAGCCTCACCATACCTCCACGAATTGCTATGTATATATACATATAGATTGAGGATAATGGAAACCATGAACTTTTAACCTCTGTTAGGTCTCAACCACAAACAGCCACAAAAAGAGCAGCTGTTGTTTCTGAATATCCATGAAACTGTGATAGGTATTTTGCATATTGCTCCAATATTAATTGAAGCTTTTGTTTGTGTTGGAAATAGCATGTGCCAAGGCTTTATTCTCCTTTGTATTTCAGGCCATTTTGCAGTAGCTGATTAGGTGCCCACATGCTAATTGCTCTGGTTCCTTGGTAGCCCTTCCTAGGCCCTCCCTGACCCACGCAGAAGAGTGGGAGCTGCTGCCCTTTGAATCTAATTACAAACAATTGAATTATTTCCTGCACAAGGCTGAGCTGGGGATCTCATGTTATCTCAAGAGAAGGCAGATGTGCACTTCTGTGGGGATGACTCGCCCCAATCTGCTAAACACTGGCACAATTCCCTTGCAGTAAGAAAAGAGCTCCCTGTTTAAACCCAGATTTCTGGTGTTTGTGGCTTGGGAGAACGAGCAGCAGAGACAGGAACATCAGTGTCACGTGCAGAGGGTCTTGGCTAGGGCTGCAAACATCAGCTGTCATGAACACAGCACTGCTGAGACAGAAGCAGGAGAGGGTCCATAGCCCTGGGACCCAAGGAATCCTGACAGCTGGGTAGGCGTGAGCCACCATGGCTCGTGTAGGATCACCTCCCTGATGTCCCACTCATCTTGTGCTGGAGAACACAAGTTAAAAGTTGCCCAGCTCGCTGCTGAAATGCTGATTATCCTTTGCCATGCTGGATGCTTCACCCAGCAAAACCGAATTAGACATTCTGCTCCTGGGATAAAACCCCAAAAGCCAAGAGTCCTAATTGGAATTCTGCCTCAGTTCTGCCTCCAGTTCCTCATCTCCACCCCACATCTGTCCTGAGGGTTGAGTGTTTAACATTGCAATGTTTTGAAAATGTTCTAAATGTTCTGTGCTAAATCCTATCTGAAAGTACCTAACTGTTAAACAGATGGAGCTTATTTTATTGCTTTGCAAAGCAAATGTCATCTGTATTGAATTTCTTGCCTTGTCTGCTAACAGAATTCTTCTCTCTGATTTTATTTTTCCATTCCTGTAGAGACAGGGTTGTTGGGGAGGGAGCTGAACACAATAATTTAATGGCTAAAAATCTCTTTCTTGGTTTAGTATCCAGCATTATTGTTACTGCCTCATCACTACCGAGCCAGAATCCCAACTGGATATCAGGCTGATGAGGTCTTTATCCCAGACCCATTACTGCATGGAAACACATTCCTCTGAATCTGCACTTCATGACTGGATGGGGGCACTCACTGACAGGGAAAAAATGTGTGTTCTAAGTGTTGCAGAAAGCTGAAGTAAAATCATCCCTCCCTTAACACAGCACAACAGCTCTTCTGCCCCAGTGAAGGTTTTGCTAGGGGCC
Source organism: Dicrurus megarhynchus (assembly GCA_013399195.1). Lineage (NCBI taxonomy): Eukaryota > Metazoa > Chordata > Aves > Passeriformes > Dicruridae > Dicrurus > Dicrurus megarhynchus. The sequence goes on along the minus strand of VXAD01012712.1, from coordinate 350,520 downwards.
ACTCAGCTAAGCTAAGGGCCATTAAGTTGCCATACACATCTCAGTGGGTTTTCCTCGTGGGAAAAATGGCTGAAAATTATCACTGGTGTAAACTACAAGGGTGCAGCTTGTGCTCCCGCCCCTTGCTAACAGCTTAGCACAGGAGAATGCCTGCAGAGAGCAGTGCAGTGCTCCTGGCTGGGCTGCTGGGGGTTTGCTCTCACCCATCATGCTCTGTCCCTCTGCCCTTTCTCAGCATCTCCATTCTCAGACATGAACACAGCAGCTTGGGAGGACCTTTGAACAAAAGCTACTCTGGCAGCGAGCTGAGTAATTCTTCCTGTTGTATTCCTTTCTCTTCCAGCAGATGGTTGTCTGTAGCTATTGCTTTGTAATTTTTCTCCTTATTTACTGGCTCCAGGTAGTGGAAAGCCAAGAAGAGGGAGAACATTGAGATGATGGACCTGTCTTCATCACCTGGCCGGCACCCTGCTTCCCAGAACTGGTGCACTGGGTTCCAATCCTTCCTCCCTGGGACCCTACAGCCTCTGCACCTTCAGGAGTGTGGCTTTGAGTCATAAGCAATGAGCCTGGAAAGACTTGAATCTATTATAGGCTGCTGCTGCCAGGTACAGCAGATGCTATCTGTTACTTTCCCAAAAATTCTTCTGATTCATAAAACACTCACAAAACATTGTGGACCCTTATTTTGTCAACTCTTTCTTTCCTGCTGTGTAGCTTTTGGCAGTGGAAATGTGTATGAATGACTACAGAGCTGGTCTTCTTTATTAATATCTTGGTTGGATATTTGTTGAACATTGTTGGATAACCCATGGATAGTCCTGGGGAGACTTCAAGGCATCAGGAAGTGATTTTCCAGATGAGAACTAGAAAGAAATAAGCAAAAAAGCTGTTTTGAGCTATACACACAAATTCCCATGGATGCACACAAACAAAATGGAGAAGAATGAATTCAATTAAAGAGCATTCAAGCTTAAGCCTTGTTTTAGGATTTTTTAAGTGATAACTTATGCAGCTACACTACACTGGAGTTTCCTTGGATTTTTTTCTTCGTATTTCTTTTTCACAAGTAAGAAAATCCCTCAGTTAAAAGGATAAGAACACTCTGAAATAATTGTTGAGAAGTAATTCCTCTTGCTGTTCTCCCTGGGGAGCAGCACTCCAGGGTGGATGCTGGTCCCAAAGCAGCTGGAGACAGCTCTCAGGATGTGGCTCTCAGCACATCTCTTAGTGCTGGGATGAAGGAGAGGAGAACTACATGGATTGGCCTGGAGCACGTCTTGTTGGTGCTGACCCTGGCAGGGGCAAATGTGAGCCCAGGCTGAGTGCTGGCAGCTGGGAGTGTCACAGCTTGCAGGGAAGGCACATTCCTGACATCCCTGTCTGGAGGGGACACAAGGCAGTGCAGCTGAGCCCAGGCCTGAGAACCTGACTCCAGAACTCCCCTACCAAAGGGCCACTGCTGCCATTGCTGCAGGGTACCAAGAGCAAACTGAGGGATGTGAGAATGGCTTTGCATGAAATACATTGAATAATGAGCTGCAATTTCCCTCCTTTTGGCATATCAAATATTCACATGTGATATACACTAAAAAGATACATCTATTTCTAAATCCACCTCATGCTATTTAGAATAGGGGCAGGAGTCATTCATGTTATACACAGAGGTCGATGGCAGGGGGATTCTGAGAGTTTCAGGGAAAATTCTTACAATAAAACCTGGTCTAGAGTCGGTAAAACATTCATCATTGTCACCCCTTCCCCACCAAGTGGCCCTCATCCTCTATTTCTAGGCTTTGTGTGAGGATTATCAACTTTTCACTACAACAATGTCACCCTCATCTTTTGGAAGACTTTTGTTGCAGTGACAGTGTCAAGATCAGTTTAGCACTTGTTATGCTGGTTTTGGATTTTTTTAAGCACAAAAAAAAATTATTTAAAACAGTAAAATTACCAGATGGGAAGCTAATTTAATAAGTTGATAATATCTTTCCATTTTAATTAGAAGACTGCACATAGATCTGTCTTCTTGAAATACAACCTGACACAACTGCAATATTCCTAAGCTGCAAGATCTGATTTTGTTTTCCAAGTAGGAACTTAAGAGTGCTTTAATTTCTTTAAAAGTACATTGGAGAGGATAACATTTCATTTACAAGGGCATTCTTTGAGGAAGACTGATTCAGGCACTCTGAGACATGGAAAATGAAAAACTTAAAACCAACTGAATTGAAAAACACTTATGATCATCAAATGAAATAAGCAAATAAAAGCTGCAAAGGAACAGCCCAGTTTGGCCACCTAAACCTTTGTTATTTTTCTACAAGCCATGGGTAGAATGCTACTGCAATTCATAATACAGAGCTTATTTTAATATTCTGCTCTGTCTACATATATTCCATGGTTGGGAGAACTCGGCTTTATCTCAATATTGTCAAGGTCTTTCCATCTTAAAAATAGTGTACAAAAACCAGACTGACTGGAACTGAATGCAGAATTCATGGAGAGAACAAATACCCACAAAATTTCACCACTGTCTGATGAAAATCAAGATATACTCTCTAGAAAGATTATGTAGACCACGCCCCCAGTCATAAATGAATGTTCTATTTTTACCCATACCTGCTTCCTAACTCTGTTTCCAGTGAAGGAAATAAAAAATTATTTTTTAAATTCCATTTTTGTCCATGAGGCAATCTCAGGAACTTATTAATGGACAGGAAATGTTGGCCGATAGTAATATGGTTAAGAAGCACATTACTTAACAATCATTTTACCTGGGTTCAGATTAAGATTTTTAAGTCACAGAAGAAATGGTTTCTCACTCTTTACTTGCCAGAGATTGAGTACCTAGAACAACTCAGAGGGGAGAGAATACTTGCTGTGTTTTACCTAGGAGAATGGTTGTGGTAGAGCATTTCACAGGGAAGTTTTGGGTAAAGTTGCATCTATTTTTTTGTGTGGTGAGGAGAAAGAAATTTCCCCACCTCCAGATATACTTGAGTTACAGGGACGACAGTGATTTAATCAAGAGGAAATGGGAGCTAGGGAAATATTCCTTGTTTCTAAATAAAAACATCCATTTTCCCCCCACCTCCTAGTGCATGGGATGTAGTCAATATGAAATAGTTGTTCTTCAGCTGCCTCAGCGTGCATGTCTGCTACACAAGCACTTTGCTGGCTTGATTTCATTTCAAAGCCCATGCAGACTCTATTCTCCCTCTGCTATAGTTCTGTAACTGATTCAGGTTTCAAGTAACATTTTGCTGTTTTCCCTCAAGAGTAAAAACCAGAGCTGGCTCCTGTGGGCAGTAGCTGATTTTCACATGAGCTAGAGGCAAACCTTAGGGTTCATTCCACACACACTCTTTTGTAAGTGTGTCTAGCTTGATTGAAACATGCAAAAAAGCATCACCTACACCTGTCATCAGCACAGCACTTATCTAGGAAAAAAGGCTTGCAGATGAAAATGGTCCTGGGAATAATTGCAAATCCAAGATGAAAAAAATCAAGTGACCTCCTTTTAAATACCACAGAAACATACTGGCAAACCTTTACCATTAGGCTGGAAAATAAATATCCATCCACTCATGGTCAAATTTCAAATGAACACGATCTAACTAATCAATTTTTGTTTATTTAGCATGCTCTAACTACTCGAGTAAATCTAAATTAATGGCATGAGTAATTGGATTCATTTAAGACCTTGCATTTCCTTTCCTTATGCTCTGCTGCTCACCGCTGCTTAAATGGGAGCAGCCAAACCATTTTCTTCTGTGGGCCACACAGACAATACACTGATCACCAGAATCTGGGTCCCAGGTGCCCTTTTCAGAATTACCATCTCACATGTGGCGTAGCCAATGATTAAACCTGCCAGATATTCTAAAGTTCCAGAACAATTTAAACCTGAGCTTTCTAGCAAAGAAAAGGTCACGTGTACAGAAGAGAAACTACCCAGCGTTATTCCCACTAGTGGGAGAGGGAAGAGGTTAGTTTGAGGTTAACAACAAGACTTTGGAGGTCTTGGCATGTGGTATAAATGTCTTCTGGCACAGAGCTGAGCCTCTGGGCTGTACCTCAGCAGAAATGGGACGTGATGTGTCCTCCTGCCTCTGCTGTAATTCATGGAGTGAGACATTGCTTACTGGGGATTGCACTGGAGCCCTGCTATGCATGGGGTTGATTTTATAGAGGTTGAAGTTGATAGTGGTTTGTACCTCAGGGCCTGTGATCTCTTCTTTAATAATCAAGTCTGCTGTCCTGCAGGCCTCCTTCCTCCTCCCAACACATAAAACTCCTCATGTCTGTTCTGTCCCAGGAATCCACAAGCAGTGATGGTTCTACACATGGACAGTGCTTACCTACTCCACTCTTTTCTGGGAATATGGTTCTGCAAAGCTCTTGGCAACACAGGGTGACTACAGCAGCTTTCTTTGCTGTACAGCAAGTACTTTGTGTCAGCCTTTGTCTTAGGAGCCTGGAGCTTCACATGCTCAAAACAGGTTTGCTTGGCAGGAATTTAAAACATTTTTTATAGCTTGAAGGAGTTTTTCCACTTACAGTTTGCTAAAGTGGTGTCTAAGGAAAGAATCACTCCATTTTGACTACTCCTGTTTACACTGAAGTGGCCTTATAAGTCAGCCCATTCCTGTCAATCCTTTTCTGCCGCACTCATGGATGAGATCCTAAAACCCACCTTCCACCAGTGGCCTCCTCTCCTCACACGCCCTGCAGCCCCTGACACGCCTCTCATCCAGCAGCTTCTTCAAACAGCAACAGGGAGCCCTCCACAGTCTGCTTTCTACAGCTGCTCTGTCCCCTTTCTGAGCCAAAAGCACAGACTCCAGGCAATCAGCTTTATTCCAGAAACACAGAACATATCTTCCTGCCTTTTTCTGCTGCTGGTCTAACCAGCCTGTTGTAATGCAGCTCTGGGCCAGCTCTTCCCTGCTGCTCCTCTTTCCTTCAAGCTCTCCAGCAGGTTTCAGTCCAGCCCGGAGTCATCTTCACTGCCACCCCTAGGAAAATTCCTTGGTGCACTGACAGGAGTTCATGACCAGGCCTAGTGTGGTTTGCAAACTGCATCCAGCCCCTGCTGCAGGAGGGGAAATGTCTGCCCAGAGAAGCTGACTCTAAATACACAGTGGCATCACTTCCAAAGCCTTGACTGCACTAATCAACTTCTTTCTCCCTCGAGTTCTCACTGTCGATGCTCGTGCACAGAATCGTGGAAAACTGGGGTGCTTTCTTTTCTGGAGGTGAGGAGGGAGAGGAGGAGAGCTCCTCTACAGCACCTGGGCATCATTTAACCCAGCCCTGGGGATTCTGGTGCCCCTGTAATTCAGTTATTCAATCAGTAACCAAGAACAACTGCATTCTTCTTTCATCCCACGGTAAAGAAGGCTGGTGCTGCCTGTTGCAGCTCTATTTATAGCTTCCCTACACCCCCCTGCTCTCTCTCACAGGCAAACCAAGGAACAAGCTGGAGGCTGCTGCCTGGAGAAAGGGTGTTCTTTAGGTAGGGGCTGGGATGTGGGGTTTTGATAATACTGTGTCACTACCCAGAGGATATCTCTTCAGAGCCTGTCTCTTCTCTCTCAAGAGGCTTTTTTGATAGACTAGGCCTTTTTATGGAAACAGAACACTTTTCACCTAAAATGCTGAGGATTTTGCAAGGCAAAGCTGGATCCAAAAGGGAAAGAAAAAAGAATGTTACTTCTACCAGAGTATTTCTGGGAGAGAACAATCACCTTCTGGGCCTTCTCAGAAGTTCTGTCCTCTCTGTGTTTTGGTTAAAATTGCTCAGCAGTGATGCAAATTCCTGGAGCCTGGACCCTTTAGCCCAGATGAAAATGATGTGAAGTGCGTGAGGGTGGACAGGCAGGAGAGCAGGACAAGGCAAGAGGGTTTTGGACCAGGAGCAAACTGGGCTGTTAAAATGGCATGTTTTCTAACTAGCAGCAGAACTGCTGACTCTGGTTCAGATGATTGTTCCTTGCCTTCCATGAGCACTAATAGGCTATAAATAAACCCCCAAAACCTTACAGCCAGGGAAAGCTAATTCCTGTTGCAGTTACTGATGTTTAGGGCTTTCTTTTCACAGCAGATGAAATCACTGGAGTGTTTGCTGTGATTTGGTGTACAGCAGCTTAAATCAGAGCTTTGCTTGGACCAGCTCCCAGCATTCCCTTTGTTGTTGGATCAGCGATCCTAGCGTGAATTCGCAAGGGGCCAAAGGAATTAAGTGCCCACACTGACTTATTTTGGTCATCAGGATGCCCACATTTGCCTTACAAATGCAAACTTTGAAAAAGTACACCCTGTTTTCAACAAGAAACCTACTGAACAGACTTCTAAACCAGGGAGATTTTTTTTCCTTGGGCTCTTACTTGAAATCTTCCTTTGGCTTTTGTTCCATGCAGCAGGGTAGAGGTGCCAGTGTTGAGAGCACCTGAAAAGCAATTAAAGGCAGCAGCTGCTGAGGGACTGCTTCTTTATTGCCCTCCACTGAAAAGGTTCATGGAAAACTATTTGTTTTCCCATAGCTGCTGAAGAAAATGTTACACAAGTTGTAGCTCTGTGCAGAGGTTTGTGCCTGCTCTAACCTCTCTCATCCATTTGATATCTGCAAATCTATTGACAAATTATTTCCTATCTGCTTTTCACACTTGCTGGATTCCTGGGATGAGAGAGTCTTTATTTCTTTGCAGGGATGAACTATAGTAAACTAGATTAGAAAATGTTACTTTCTGATAGATTTTTTTTCCCTTTTAGCTGCCTACAGAATGCTATACCGAGGTGCACTGAAAAAAATAAATTCCACACCAGAGATATGATTTTTCTATTAACCTTCTCACCCCAAACTTCTTCAGAGATGTTCATTTTTTCCCCCTGGATTTCTATATAATTTTTTCCATAAGAGCTGAAGAAGTTTGCAGAAATCAGCCATTCTTAAGAGAACTTCTTCATCCTCATATATTTGTACATTGCTTTTAAAATCAGATTCCTCGTAAATACACAACTATATTATAGATGAGGCCTTGTGAGGCTCAATGGATACGTTACAGAGCCCTTCATTACCAGGCTTTGGTGAAACCCAGCTCTGTTGTGTTACTGGTACAAGCTGCAGGAAAAGGCATCCAGGAGCTGGTATCACACATGGTTCTCTACAGAAATCTGGGGTTGGACAAAAACTGGAATGGTAAAAGAAATGGTACTTTGGGGACTGGGGATTCACCAGCCCATGTGGGGTGAGTCTGCAGCACTTCTTGGCCAAGTTCACCATAAAACACTGTCACTGGTACGAGCAGGGATGTGAAGACAGGCACAATTAATCAAACTTTTTGAAATACGGAAAAAATCAATTTCATATGCAGCTGAAGACAGCCCTAGAGGAGTTCATCCCCATTCCAAAGGCAGAGCTCCCACATTTAGATTGCATGAGTACTTGAAGAACAATGTGCAGAGCGCTGCCATCAGAGAGGTATTTGCCATCAAACACAGCCTAATGCAACCCTGTCTCTTGGGGTTTTTGCTGGGTTTCCTCCTTCTCTGATATTTTCTCTTTCTCTCACTCATCCTTTGTGGTTTATTGTGTCCTTTCAAGCATTAATTTCACCACTGATAAGTAAAATTTCCTACTGACTGGGGTGCAACAGCAGTCAGGCCAGGATTTACACTTCCAGTTTAATAAAACCAGTGAGAATGACTTGTTAAATCAATGCAAGAAAAATGCAGGAGAGGAATTTCAAGGATCTCTGACTTCATGGGCATGATTGCATAAGATGGAAGTAATAGCTTTGATTTCTTCTGATATGAGCAGTGTTCTCATGACCCTCACACAGTAACAGTGGTCCTACTTTCCTTCTTTATAATGGATTGATGTTTATTGCCTAGGATTTGGGATTTTTATCCTGAAATCTGGAGAACTATTAATTTCAAGATGACTTATGGCTACACATAAATCTAATGATTCAAGACAGCTTTCTGTAAAGGACCAACGTGGTAATGACTCCCTTGAATTTTGGTTATGAATGTGAGCAGGCTGACTTATTTCTCTTCAGTAGGCACCCAAGAAATTTATTAATCTTACTGCAACAGTGATGTATCAATGCTTTGTGTTGTTAATTTTCTATTATATTAGAAAATTGGGGATTCAGAAATCTTTCTAATTGTTGGTGGTTGCTGTGGACAATGGACTAGACCATGATTTTTACCAAGGTGGATGTGTTTGACTTCACACTGCTTTCCTTCTCCCTGGTGTGTTATTGGTGGTGCTCTGTTGCACTCATTCTTTGGAGAAAAAAGGATTCACCAAATAAAGGTTTTCACCCGTCCACATTTCATTGTGTTGTAATGCTGTTATTTTCCCCCTAAATTTTATTCATCCTTTGTCTAGTGTGTGTGGGACTTTGAGGATAAACACAGCAATAAAAAAAGGATACTCTGGAGACTCTTCAGTCTTCCTCAGTTATAACAAAGTGCAGAACTGCATGTAGGGGCTGGAAGGAGATGTGTAAAAGGGACCACGATTTGGCAGACAGATGTCTCGATAGGCTTTCTTATTCCTGTGCTTTTTAAAAACTTATTCCCTTTAAATATATCCCACACCCCATCCCATGGCAGCTCAGGATACACAGGCAGACATACACAGATGCTGTTACCAAGGCAGCAGCAGCACACAGACATCCTGCTGCTACCATGACAGCAAATGCTGTATGGTTTTTATATACATATTTGTGCACACATCTGTCCTGGCTTTAGGCCTAAATCCCACAAGTCAGTGCCAGAAGCTGTGCAGTAATTTAAGACCACAGAGTTAGGCCAAATGTAGTGAAAGTTAAGCACGTGCTTAAGCTTGCTTCTTGATGGGAACTTTCTTATCCAAGTAAAACTGGGAGGAAAAAGACAGTCAGAAAGCCAGGAGCAGTCAGATCAACCAGGGAAAATGAGTGCAAGTTGTCACCCTCCTTCACAGCTTCCCAGGCAAACAGGGCCAAATCCTTGGAGCCGCTGTGTCTTCCAAGGAGTCTCCCAAGTCAGGGTGTTCCTTGGCCATCTCCAAGTGATACCCAACAGACAGTGTAAATACTTTTAAATTTTGCCCACAATCCAGAAGGCTTGTTGCATTATGTTTTTGTCCAAATAGATACAAATATTGTCCCTCATTATCCATAACCCCTGAAATTTTGTGGGTTTTGATTTTTTTTCTTCAAATAATTAGGCTTGTTTTCTGTTGGCAGCCATCACATTTGCCTACACGAGGCCAAGTCTTTCCAAGTTTATTAGATTTATTATTTCCAAGAAACAGCTTTCATAACCAGAGGTGCCCATTAGTTCTCCAGCTATTTCCTGTCTTATCCCCAGGTTGTTGCCCATGCCAGATTCCCATGCAAGGGTGGTCTCATTTTGCAGAAAGAGCCTCCTTCTCTGTGGAGGACACTAACTTCTCTGACCCCACACAGATCTAATGATGACTTTAAATCACAGAACGCAGCAATTACCCATGCACATGTCACAAACCAGGTCCGCAGAATAATTTACTCTCTCTCTGCTTTTAATTTTGTCCTTGTTCTGCATCCTGTAAAGGTCTCTGTCATGCTGCCAGCATTTTGGTGCCTGTTACTTATTTTATTTACTGTGGAGAAATGAAAATATGTGTAAATCCATAAATAGCTAATACAAGAAATATTGCTTCTGTGACATAAATCTGAGTCTTTCATGGCTCTTGCATCAAATGAATGGTCCAATGGGTCAGGCGGCTCCAGCCAATCTCCCAGCACCCCATGACATTTAAATTTAATTTGGCTTTCAGGGCTAGGGGGGAAGAGGGGAAGAGAAACTGAATGAGTTATGAAAATACAAATTAAACTACGCTACCATTGCTTTATAACAGCCTGTGCCATATTAAACAGCTGACATGTCTGTTCCGAGACCTTGTCATGTTACTTTTACATTTATGTAAACTTACTTCTGTTAAAAAGAGAGCAGGAAAAGAAAAATCAATTGAAACAGAAGACAGAGATTTAATTTAGCTGGGGGGAAATCAGATCAAGGAAGGCAAATGATGAAGATAAAAGTAACCCCTGTCCCAATGTAGAGAGAGAGTGGCTGTCTGATGTTCATTAGAATTAATTAACAGCATTCTGCTCCTCTGGGACCCAGGGGGCTGAGGAGGGTGGGATTTGCTGCTGCTCCAAGAACGAATTAGAAACACAGACCAAAGGAAAAGGGAGCCAGGGGTTCTCACTCTTTAAGATTACAGTGGGCTGGTAGATCTAGGTGTGGATGGACAGAAGGGAGGTGGTTTAAGCACAGCCCTTCCTCATCACAGCTGTGGTGGAAAAAGGCAGTGACTGATGGATTATTGCGTTGACAGTGTACCTGGGAAAATGAGGTTTATGTGATCCACGCTGTGTATGCAGCTGTCTGCCTCTGCTTCTGCAAAAATCGTAATGTCCACTGGCTGATTTGAGTGAGATACCTGAATACTCTGAAAGATACTAAGTTCCCAGAAGGAAATAGGCCAGCAGGTAGAAAAGCGTCTGTATCTAGGTTCAGGCTGATACTAGGACTGAACTCAAATTCCTTGTGAGACCTTAGAGAGTCAGCATTAGACAGAGGTATTATTAACATCCCAGCACTGCCAAGCCCACCACTAACCCATGTCCTCAAGTGCCACATCTACACATCTTCTCAATACCTGCAGGTATTGGTGACTTCACCACTTCCCTGGGCAGCCTGTTCCAGTACTTGACAACCTTCAGTGAAGAAATTTTTCCTCATATTCAATCTAAACTTTCCCTGGCACAACATGAAGCTATTTCTTCTTGTGCTGTCCCCCATTACTTGGGAGGAGAGCCCGACCCCCACCTGGCTACACCCTCCATTCAGGGAGTTGCAGAGAGCAATCAGGTCACTCCAGAACCTCCTTTTCTCCAGGCTGAACCCCTGCCCAGCTCCCTCAGCTGCTCCTCATCAGACTCATGCTCCAGTTCCTTCACCAGCTCCATTTCTCTGGAGACACTCCAGGCCCTCAATGTCCTTCTCATAGTGAGGGGCCCAGAACCAACCCCAGGATTCGAGGTGCAGCCTCACCAGTGCCAAGTACAGGGGGACAATCACTGCTCTTGTCCTGCTGGCCACACTGTGGCCAACACAAGCCAGGATGCTGTCAGCCTTTTTGGCCACCTGGGCACACTGCCAGCTCACATTCAGCTGCAATCCAGACGATTAAACCCGGGATAATCCAAATACCAAACACAAAATGGCAGGAAAGAGGTTCCATAAATTCCATAAAATGTGGGTTTTTTTCCCCTCATCTCTCACCAAGAAGTCCTGCCAGGAAGCCTGTTCATGCCAGCCCTGAAGATCCTGTGCCTGCCCTCGGTGTGTGCTAGAGGAGCAGAGGCAACCAGTCCGGGAGTGTGAGCAAACCAACAGACCTGCTTCCGAGGACACGGGAGGCAGCTGAGTGTGGAAGGACACAAACTTTGTTTCTTTGTTTTGGATTGAAAAGGAAGGCTCATTTTAAGCTTCATAGGATTTTTTGAGGGATGGAAGAAATCAGCCTTTACCAAATGCGGGAAAAAACTGGCTTTTCAAAACCTGGAGGGGATCAGGGCTTAAACAAACAGAGTTGCTGAAATTAAACCATGCAAATGTACTTGACAGATTCCCTGTTCAGAAAATGGTGCCCAAGAACAAATAGTTCTTTGGCTGTTGAAATGTTACAGGATATTGGCAGCCTAAAGAAATGAAAATAACCCCCTGAATAAAGATATTCTGCATCCCCTGAGCTGCTGTGCTCCTGCCCTGTGGTCAGGGGGTGTGAGCACTCTAGAGATGGTGATGACTGAATGATGTATGAAGTCCCTTTTTCAAAGGATGCCTTGATGTACCTACAGGTGTAGAGCTGATCCCAGCCAGCCATGGCATCAGTCTCTGAAGACTGTTCCACATGATGTCTGTTCATTACATAACAGCTGAGTATGGGCCACCATAATCTTCCTTTACTGCCTCTCCCAGCAGTTTAGAGAGGGGACAAATGTGAACAAGGTACATGGGCTGCTCAATTCAGCATTCAAAAACAAAGCAAAGACCAAGGGGATGGGGACAAACCAGAAGATGATGTTGATGCCCTGCTTAGATCTGTCCCTCCAAATCTGGTGCAAACTCAAGCCTCCAGAGCTGATCCTTCCAGGTGAGCAAGCTGATTCCATGAGATTGGGAAGATATGATATTGTTGGGAAAAAAGGCCTCTTCATTTGGATCATTTGACCTTGGAACAACATGCATAAGAAATTCCTTAGCTGGACACTGACTTGAAAAGCAGGAAACTGAGGGGAAGGAGCAAGAACTCTTGGACTGCACTCTGAAAATCTGAAAATTCACCAGGCATTTCGACTATGGAGCTACCCCAAAACACATGAGCAGTATGAAGCATGAAAGTAAAGCAAGATCTGAATTTGATGGGTCAATCTCTTCTGTGATTTGATTGCACTAAATTCAATCTTCAGAGAGGTGACACAGAGCTGAAAATTGAAGCTCAGCTACAGAAATTGAGTCTCAGGAAGGCAAGAAAGCAGCAAGGCATAAAGCGAAAAGAAAATAATTTCTTAAATAACTTCCTTTTTGATTCCTCTAGCTAAAGCCAGTGTTTGCCAAGAGATAATCCACGCATAGCTTTGCCTCCTGTGCTTTGGAAAGGGAGTAACTGGAGGCCACACTTGGAAACCCCAGCACCCAGCAGCCAAGTATGAACTGTATTGCTGAGGAATTTCTTTCATGACTAATCCTGCTGGCTGTTCTGGTAGGAGGGGGAGCCCTTTCCTCCTTGGGGGAAAGGAAACTCAGTCTGGGCCATGAGTTGCACACATCAGAGATCCTGAGGGCAATGGTCAGTGCGTGGCAGTTGGGTGCCACGGAGACGTTCGCTTACCAGGAGCAGGTGCTCACTTATCACTGGGGCTGAAGAGGGAATGGGAAGAAAATAAACAGCTCTCAATGTGTTAGCAGAGACCCCAGCCAAACTGGAGATCTCTACAGGCTGCTTTAATTTCCAGGGCTGCCACCTATCTTGGAACAGTTGTGGTTCTCCAGGAGCCAGGGCCATGGCTCTGTGTGGTCCTTGGAGCCAAGTTCATGTTTCAGTATGAGGAGTTCTGTCCCGTCCTATGAAGATATAAAAGTTTGGTCTTTTCTGCACTGAAAAATATTCAAACAAGACAAAGTCTGAATTCACCCTTCTGCAGGAGCTTTGGGGTTTCCTCCCTTCCCAGCCTGGGAAAGCTCTTGCAGGCATGGTAGAGATTATCAGTAGTAGTTACAACAGTATTTATGCATTGTATTTTAAAACATTTTGCTTGAAGCGTTCTGCAAAGAACCAATATTACAATAATAAGCAACAATTTAGAAATGATCATCAAAGTGGAAAACCAAGATAGATATAACATAAAGAGCCACAGGGCATAATTAGAAGGAGGAGGAGGATTCCCTTTGGAATGCAGCCATGATGCAGAAAATGCCATTGAGAGCTAACTTTCACCTGATCCTTCTTCCCTTCGAGAAAAATGTGCATTAGAATTTAATGTTGCAATTTCTATGTTAGAATTCAAAAAGCAAACACAGCTCTGAGCTTCTGCTTGTTTTGAGATCCCGTTCACCCTACTTCTCTCCTCTTAGGTCTTATACATCTTTAACAGCTTGTAAAGGAGAGCACAGCTCTCTTCACTGCACCAGAGCTCAAAAATGTTTTCTGCTCTTGCTTAAGTGAAAGATCAGGATTTCCACGGACTTGGGCCATAGTTGTACTGTGTATGACCACACAGTCCAATAACAGTGACACAAGCAGAGAAGAGGAATAGCTTTAAACTATTACAGACACAATTCACCACGCTTCTTATGTTACCGTGACTGTACAGATTCTTACAGCAATCAAGGTTTTTCATTAAAGCCCATTTTTAAGAGAACATTCATTTTCACTGGAGGGAAAAATGTTAAGGACATATCTGTTCCTCTTAAAGTCTGGGTACACTGTAAAAAATAATTGGAGTCCTAAAGGAAAATATTTTAATTTTCAGCTGGAAAATACTGGCCAAAGTGCCAAAATCTCAGCTTCATACAGAATATAAAAAGGAAATTAAAATGTTTGGTGAAGTCTTCCTCTTCCTCTGAGTCATCTTTACCAGGTCACTGCTACAAGCTACATTCTTTTTCTTCTCTTCCTTGACCGCTTCAGGACATCTCTTCCCAATTCTGCTCTTTCCCTGGAATTTCTCACCTCTGCAGTTTTAACTCCACTGCCCCTCGATGCAGCAGGAGCCTGGGAAAGCCCCAGAGACTGCTGATTTGTGTCTTCTGTTCAGATTGATTTTTTTTAGTATTTTGACATTTATTTTTAAAGTATTTTCCCCAGAACCACACACAAATCTAGTGGTTGTCTGTATTGTAAATCTTCCTTTGGGTCCTAATATATTGTAAAATATCTGAGTTCTGCCAGCTGTGGCTTTTTTTTCCTTTGGGCTTTTCATTCTCACAAAAGTTTTTTGCAGTTCTTGATGGGATGGTTGATCACTCCTCTTATTTTCCACATGTAACACTGTGTATGTATATATAGCATGCATATATATATTCTGTATGTTTATTTTCTGGCAGCTGGCTGCCACTAAGATGCCCTTAGCTGAGGCTGTTGGGTGGTGGCTCTGGCCTCATCTATTTGAGACAGCAGGAGCTCCTCAATTTTAGGACCCAATTTACCTCTACTGAACTGTGTCTGGTACTTCTGGGTGTTGTGCTGGTCGTTGAGTAGATGCTGTAGATAATTTCAAAGTCATTGGCAAAATATCTTCTGGACTTACCATGATTGATCCTTTGTGAGGCAGCAAAGGCTCCTCTGAGTGCATCAAGGACCGTCTTTCCTCCTCATCCAAGCGGCTGAGCACATCTCTGCCTTGAAGAGCTCAGTGTGGGAGGCAGCTGGGCTGGCAGGCAGAGCCAGCCCTGTCACGGGGCGCTGGAGAAGGCTGACCAACCAGCCACAGGTTCCCCAGTGCCACATTGTCAAAACCAATGTTCCCATTTAGTCACTCGCACTCACTGTCTTTCAAGCCTCATTGAACTCCAACAGGGGTAAAAAAGTCTCTGCGACGAACGTGATCTTCATCTGCAGGACAGAGACGTTTAGAGGATGTCACTGCCATCACTCTGGCTTGGGGTAAGGCTGAAATAACTCCTGTCAACCCCACGATGAAAACAGGACGGAGGAACACTGCTAACAACAGGCAGCCGTCAACACTTCCAAAACTCTCCTCTGAAACAAGGCCATTGGGCTGTCTCTAAAGCTTGCTGTGGGTGTGCGTGGTGCTGTGAGCTGCAGATCTCTGGGTATGAGGGGCTGTCTGGAGCAGTGAGGGGCCCTGCAGCTGCCAGACCCCAGCCGAGGGTGACAGCTGTAGAGGCATCATTACTGCCCACCTCCCACCGCTCCTGCTCCCAGCTACAGCCGCCTTCTTGGTTCAGTTTAGTTTATGTGTGACATAATTTCCCCATAAAGGAGGGCTGATTGTAAATCCAGATGGAAATGGATTTGCATGAAATGCACTTTAATTAATTAGCTAAATGTTTGCAAAGTGCTTTGAAGATGTAAAACTCCGTACAAGTGTTCAACTGTTCTAATAATAAAATAACAATAATTAATTTCCCCGGGAAGCGTGTGTACAGCATGTGCTCAGAATATTTCTATCCAAGAACATTAAAAAAAATAACCCCACTTTACCTCTGACATTTTATTGAGGACTGAGTACTGCAATAAAGTAAATTAATTCATTTATTCATCCATGGAGACTTCAGTTTGGCTCTAGTTTAAAAAAGAAAATAGCAGCCACAGTGCCCATTAGTCAATGTGACAGAACAGAAGTATAATTTAGAGCAGTTAAGCAAGACAGGGCTGTTTAACAACGAGGCATCTGATAAGGGGACCAAGTATCTCTGCTTTCAGCTTTCCCATAAAAACAGTATGGCCCTGCAATAAGGTGGCCTGCAGTGACTCAAAATCTGGATGTTATTCTGAGTGCATTAGCTATGGAGGAAGCAGGCAGAAACCTGGGCTGTTATGGATGCTTATACACATTGCTCCTGAATCGGAAACTCTGCTCCCTTCCCTTGGAAGAAGTGTTCATTTGGGTGCTTGCATTCCCTTGGATTTGATTTCTGCAAACATTTGGTCAGATTTCTGCACGCAAGAAGTTAGTGAGAAAAAAAGGCCGTTGCAAAAGCTCATGCAAATATGTGTTTGTCAGAGGATTTTCTCCTCCAGCAAATGCTTCCAGCATTTCAAGTTTGCCTTGAAAGCTCTGTGGTTTACAGCAAACCTTCAGCTCAAGAGTCAACCTTCCCAGTGCTGCACCACCAGGATTGTGTTCGCTAAGGGAAACTGGGCTAGATTGTCCCCACTCTGAAGGGAGGAGTTGACAAAGTAGTGCTCCTCCTTCAGCTTCCTGACAGGTTTTCACTTGAAATCGCTCAGACTTGTTAATTTCCCCATGACATTGCACCAAACGCATCTGCTGGAGCAGGTCACCGCAGAGACTCAAGGGCAGGGCAGAGAAGATCTGTGGATGGGCTGATTTCTCCCTGCATTTTTCATGCTTTATACAAGTGCAGAGATGAGTGGTGAAAGTTTGTGTCATTAATCAGTAGCTTATACCCAGAGCATTAGGGATTTTAAAGCTGAGGAGATAATGTGACAAATGAAAAAAATGATGTGAATTAGCGGAAAACTGACTTTTCCCCTCGATACTAATTCATTTCTATGGCAAGGGTGCACTTTCAGAGCGCAATCAAATTCATTAAGAGGTTTTGATGGATATGGAGAGACAGGAAAACACCATTTATCACTCAGGAAAGCTTCACAAAGCACAAGAAGGGCCCCTTTATGGAGTCATAACTGCAGGAGATGTCATCTGTCAGGGAGCCTGCAGGATGGCTCTCCCTCCCCAAGTGGGGATGTGCAGATTGCGAGTGAGGCTTTAAACTTCCCTCCAGAGCCTGAGTTCAGGAGTTTGTTTTTAGTGTATTTTAGAAATAAAATCAGAGAAGAAAAGTAGGAGAGTTGGGCTGCTTTCTGCAGAGGGACTCTGCCGCCCAATTCAGCAAGGAATTGCGTGAGATTCACCTGACTCATCTGTCTCAGAGCAGAATTTTATGACAAAAACCATCTGTTTCATTCCCAGTAGTTATGTAGAGTATTATATAACAAGAAGCACTAAAATGAGACACTCAAATGAAAACAAACCTGTACTTTATCTCCATGTCTATAAGCAAATTGAGTGAGAGCAAATGATTTTAGATCTCTACCTCCTTACCAAAGCAGAGGAGATATTCATGCTCCACCAGAAGCATTCAAAAGAGTAGCTGAGGCCAGCCATTTTCACTAAAGTAACTACTTAGCTGTTTGCTAAAAACTGGAAGAATATCTGACAGTCATCAGCATGAATTTTATTGAAGAGGATGCCTGGAGTAAGTAGAAAGACCTGAAGGTTTTGAGCATGCAAAAATAATATAACTTTAGCCTCACTCTGGATTCATCCTGCTTCTGGAGAGAAGCAATAGGGAATTTGAAATCTCCATACAACCTCAACACCCTGACTGAATAAAAAGAACACCACAGACCTGCTGAATTTGACCATTATGTTATTGAAAAATTCCCACCTATGGACTAAGGGATTTGGCCCTTGGAAATCCAACTTGTATTTGCAGAGCTGTTTCCTGACCTTTTCTGTAAGCCAACGTAGTCACGAGCAGTGAGATCAAAGGCCTGATGAATGTCTGATGTGAAGAGAAAAGAAACGGCTTCAGGCCCTTTCCCTTAGAGACTGATGAACACTCATTTCCGGTTAATTTAATAGGATATATGCTGAAAAAGGGACTCCTGCATACAGTACATTGAACACAATCTCTTATATTTTTTCTGCTTAAGTGGATGGTCTGTTCTAGTGAGCCTCTGTCTCAGCAGACAGTGAATATTGTGTTTGTCAGATGAGTGTACCTCTTCAGGAGCTCAGTTTGCAGGCGCTGAGTGCACTTCAGATGGCAGATGTCAACTTGGGATGGATACAGAAACCCAGAAACCTGCCTGGTTTGGGACAAATGGAAGAGGTGACCCAAGCCTCCAGTGAGGTAAACCAGCCAAATTTCATTGATTTTGGTGTAGCAGCAGCCAGCAATTTTGGTCCCTGATGATCCAAGCTGAATGCTCCAGACCAGCTGACTGTGGAACAATTAAAGCAAAAGGATGAAGAAGGAATGTGTTTTGAGGCAGCAACACCAGCATCAGGCTTAAAGCTGACAAGTGAAATTTAATAATGCATTTCATGACATGTGAGCATTTTATTCCTGAGCCATCACTGAGGACTGTTTTTTGGCATAGTAACTGAGCCATGCACCTCGAAGGAACAGGAATGATCCCGAGGGGAACAGCTCAGTGGGACCAGCTCTCCCTGTCAGCCCCTCAGCACCAACTCCTCCACATTTCACAGGAGAGAGGGACACACAAATATGTGTCCTCACTTTCCTAGCCCAAACCTCTCTACACAAAAGCAAAACTCAGCTAAATTTGAAAAAGACATTTCCAAAAAGCTTTTTGGCTGGTTCCTACCTGTGAAGTAATAATCTGTCTCTACAGAGAATGACTCTGGGAGGGACATAATGAAAGGGGGGCAGGAAAGAGTTGACATTATTTAAGGAAATCCATTTAGTGAAGCTAAGCACGTCACCTAGATCTTCATTTTGTGTGTGTCAAGTAAGTATAAGAAGATTGTACTTGCAGTAGGCAAGAGCCCATGCTCAAGCCCAGGTATCTACATTAATGTGACCAACCTGCTTTAGGGTTTTCTTCACTGGGACATTATTATTATCTAACCCTTTCAGCTGCTAATTTCCTGTGCTTTGCAGGATGGTGAGCAAGGTACAGGGAAGGGAGGAAGTTCTTAGAGGGGAATGGGGCATTTTACTGCATTTTACTGCAGTAAGTAATTACAAATTTAATTATTTCATATGCTCTCTGCCTTTGATGGTTATCATCAACATACAAATACTCTGCAAAAGCATAATTTCTCAGGCAGCAGCAAATAAAGAATCAAATGGTGATTGGAACCATCAACTTTGTCATCTATGTCCCTGCTTCTTTTGTCAAATTCCTTTGTGGAGCTCAAGTTTGTGTGGCTCTCTTCCCTAAATCCACTGAGCAGAGTCAGGGTCACAAAGCTGGCTGTTCTTTTAGGAGCTAATTGAAGGCTGGAAGAATAATAGAATCATAGAATGTCCTGGGTTGGAAGTGATCCACAAGGAGCATTGCTAATCTATTTCATTGTGGCTGGGGTGGTCAGGGATGTAAAATGGTTCAGTGCTTAACTGCACTTTTATAACCCTCTACAGGAGACAGAGTGATGCCAGAAAGCCTCTGCATTTACCACTGCAGAGGAAGTGGAAGGAGACATGCTCCTAAAAGTGCAGTTTACCACGGGAAGCTGCAGCAGCTCTATCTGTGCTAGCAAAGAGCTCTTCCCTCAAGTTCAACCTAGGATTCACCCTCTCTTTTTCCTGGAACTCAGACAGTTCCACGTTGGATCAAACTCATGTGAGATGCTACCAAGCTGGTCTCTAACAGCTGGAACAGCTCCAAGGATACTGCAGACTGCTTCTGTTGTAGCAGAGCTGAATTGCATGAGGAGGAACTGAGAGTTTGCCATGATTACCCTCTGCAGATCAGGACTGAGAAGCTGCCCTGCAGATGTCCTTGCCTGTCCTGTTCACTGCTATCACTTCATTGTTTTCTTATCCTCCATTCTGTTTTCTCTTGATTTAGTCTTCAGTCATGAGCATTTTCATGCCACCTTTCTTCTCCTGGGATGGTGGTAGAATGTGGCCCTCGGTTTTAAGTAGCCACCCTACCCCACAGGATACCTGCTGTGCCTCACACTGTCCCCATTAACCAGCTGGGACAAAACTTCAGCTCCAACCTGAAAAATGGAGGTGCCAGCAAAATGAGGAGCTGCAGTTCTTCTTCTCTCTAAATCCTATTGTTGGTCTCAGTGGTAATAAATCAGTGTTTAAAACACTGTAGCTTTTCATCATCCATTAGACTAAACATCCGCTGCTCATCTATTTTCCTTCTGCAGTATCATTGTCTTCATGAGTCGGAATTAATTGATTTCTTTGTATTGGGTTGGGTTTCATAAGAAGACTAAATATTCCCAAGACATGAAAACATGAACTGAGTGGTGTGTGTGTGCAAAATAGATTTCCATCTAGATAAGGGGGGAGTGAGAGCTCAATACAGAGCTACTGTTATAATCCTGGAGACACAGGAAAACCACAAAATTGCCCTATGTGCAACATGGGAACGGGTTGCTCAGAGAAGCTGTGGCTGCCTCATCACTGGAATTGTTCAAAGTCAGGCTGGATGTCCCTGCCCATTGCAGAAGGTTTGGACTAGACGATCCTTGAATTTCCTCTTCAACCCAAACCAGTCTGTGATTATATGGGGCCTCTTATGTAGGTACAGAAGTCTCTGTTTTATAAATAAAGTGGAAATCCATGATGGAAGTTAAATTGTTTGAGAGAGCTCAAACAACAGACAGACTACATGATCTTTAAGAAAATTGAGGAATTCTGGATGTCACTCTTATGGTCTCCCTTTTGAACCATGTTATCCTGTGAGTGTGTAAGAAAACAAAATCTACGATAAAATAAGCTTCCTGCATAAATCAGTGAAGCTGAGGGGGCAGCTGGTCTCTCCATTTTTCCTCTCAAAATCAAAACCCAAAAAGACAAGGAAAGTTCAATTTCTGTCCAGTAAGAAGCCATTGTTGTGTCTGACAATGACAGGTTATGCATACACAGACACGCAATGTGCATGCACACGAATACAAAGTTGTTCCATAATAACAGGTTTTCTGGCTCATTCTCAAAGCTGACGTAAATGAGAAGACTGGGAGCTTCTCTTCTGCTATTTTATGGACTATGAATAAGATTGCACTTGTCTTGATGATCCTTCCATTTGTCCATCATTTATAACCATCAGACAGACTGCTCCTCACAAGGAACGGACACATCCATACCCAGGAGTCTGTCAGACAGAGTCAACATGTCACTATAAACATACCCACAGTGACCCAACATGTGTTTTCCTCCCTTCCTTCTTTAATTTAAAATAATTTTTCCTCTTTCTGTTCCTTTTTCACCTGCTCCCTGGATGGGAATTGCACTGCTAGGAAGGCAGGGACACCAGCTGCTGTGTAACTCTCTCCCGTTTATCTCTCTTAGGTCCTGGATCAGCCAGGTGCTTTTGTGCATGCTGAACAATAAGCACCTGCTTGAATCCATCCTTATTCAATGAAACATCCAAAACTCATTGTAAGCTCACTTAACTCAAGCAGAGCTAAACACAGTTAATGCCATGCTAAAAATTCAGCCCAGTTGTGTAGTGCTTTGCCAAATCATTATGCAGCACTGGATAGCAATGCAGGCCTAAGTGACCTCCAAAAAGCTGCTCATTACAGTTGTTCATAGCAGTTAGGGGAAAATACCTTAAGGTGCAGTAAAGGAAATGTACCCGCCTTCAGATCTTTGCCACTCACAAGCAAAAGCTTAAGGAAGTTGAGAGGAGAATATTCAATTTGTTCTCCAAATTTCACATAGGGTCTGAGGAATAAATGCACAAAAAAGCTGCTTTAAGTTTTGAGGTTAGCAATCATTCCCAGCTGCCATAAAAGCCAGACAACTTCCATATATTTCATTTTAGCTGCCTAAAAACTAAACTTACATGTTAAAAAATCTGAAGGTAACTTAGAGATATTTGCTTGTAGCTGCCTACCTACAATTTCCAACACTTGAAAATTCATCATCTAATAAAATGATTTGGGTGGAAACCATTCAGTGTCTCAGTTATGCTCCTGACTTGTCATGACCAACTGAGATAACTCATCAGTAACACAAACAGTCCATGTGCACATCAACAGCAGCAGAAACAGCCCCTGGAGGATGTGCAGGGGGCTGGTTGTGGGAGGGTCTGTGCCTGAGTACAGGGAGTGGGGAATCCAAAGCTGTGCCTACACCATCCATATCCTCAAGAACATAAAGGCACTAAAACTGCCTGATTCTAGTCTACGGAAAATCTGTCTGAGCCATCTGTTCTCCAAGAGTTTGTTGAGCAGTGCACAACTGGAGTGGCAATGCCTAATGGGAGGTGTCTAATGGGCAGATGAAGAGAGCAAGCTGAACAGCTCAGCCTCTGACTATTAAAAACTGGCTTTGGTTGGGCTGCCTGGCTGAACTGCCAATGGTTCAGCTATTAGAGAGCTGAAGATGCTTATCTATAAATAGGTTTAGGGCTTTTTGTCAAATTTCAACATTTTGGTTCTTTCTAACCCTTTATAAAATCTGCCTGATCTTTGGATCTGCTTGGAGCTCTGTGAAAATAAAACTAAGACAACGAGAACCACAAAAAACACAATAGTTTGGTAATGGGAAGTATTTAAGCCTATCTTTTATTTTCTCTTAGATGCAGCCCCTAGTACTGATAACACTGGAAACATCTGCAAGTTCTTTCAAAGTGCAAGGAATCTCTCAGGTCAGGTATTAAATGGAAGAAGCAAGACCTCAGCATCAGCCATGCTGTCTGCAGGCAGCATCCCTCAGTGTCCCACTTCTTCCTGCTCCTGAGGAAGCCTCATGCCTTGAAAGAACTCCAACGGAACACAAATCCTCTGCCTCGCAGTAGACTCACCGTGAGCTCACCAGAGGTGACTCTGCACCACTTCCCCTGTTCAAAATATCTGCTGAGATGTTTATGTTTGGCTCTGCCTATGCGTGAAACTTCTCCTCAGCCTGGAGCCTGTAAAAAGCTTTGCTGCAAGGCATTGGTGAAGCCCCAAACTGGTGAAATGAGCGGTGAGACAGGAGGCACAACCTCCACAGGAGGGAAACCACGACAACACAGCTTGCAAAGAGTAGCAGACGCCACCATGCTCACCCAGAGCTTGCCAAAGAGCTTGTTTGTTAGTTCCCTCCATTGCCTTTTTCCATGTACGCGATTGCTCACGCACACAAAGCCAATGAGCGACTGCACGGGGATAAACACACACATGCTCAAGCCCAACCACACTGTGCTCCTTCTGCCAGCTGGAAAAGGAGGGCTGGAGTGTTCCTTGGTCTCTCTGTTTCTTACCCCCACAGAAAAGTCTGGGATGCCAAACAACAACCTGTATGGAGAAGATAGAGCAGTTTAAAATGGACAAAAATACCTGGAACAATCTCATCTGCTTTGCCCAGGAGGAGCTGCTATTTCCCTTCAATGCCTGCTGAAGCTGTGGATTTCTCCCTTAGTCTCAGCAGTGATTTTCGTTCCTTAATTAATCAATTACACATGTAACTGTGGTCCATTAGCAAGGCAGATGACTGTCTTCAGACACTGATTACTGGTTTCAGAAGAGCCCAAAAATATTTCAGTAGGATAAATAAATTTCCTCTATGAGGTTTTAACGAGACCATTTAGCTTTTTTTCTTTTTTTAAAAAACAAGAACTGAAATGGGCATCATAAACCAACTCCACCTACATGATGCACAGGGGAAAAACAACAGGCCCCAGTTTCAGACCCTGTCTGCACTTAATTGTACTTGGAAGAGTGTATAATGGAGGACTAATGGTACCTATGTGTTTAGCTCACTTAGCAGTGCAGAGGGGATGATTTCCTATACACAGTATAGCACTTTGGTTGGCTGTTTTATAAGACAATGATTGGGATACATACATTAGTTATAGACTGCCATGACTAGTATGTCCTGAGTTATAAACCCCAGCTGGCCATGATCGTAATTATTAATAATAACAGTAATCTGCATTTCTAAATCACGACCCCAAGAGCTACCAGAGTCTGTTTATATAATATACACATTGCAGTAAGTCTAATTTCATCTGTCTATAATTATAGGGGCATTTTTTCAGTGTGGGGACACATTTTCAAAGAAGCAAAAACTCAGTTCTTAGAGCAACTCAGTCTACTGTGCTGCACACAAAAATACAGCCAGGATTTCAGTACCTAATTCTCTGACATCTTCCCATAGTATGCACATTGTGTCTGTTCATTTCATTAATCTGTTATTGACAAGAAGAACCCAGGACTTTGATTTTAAATCTCATCTGAGAGTCTGAAAGCCTCTCCTCTCCAGCAACTGCTTGCCCCTGGGTCACTGCTACTCTTATATGCTGATTTACATTTACATATTCTGCTTGGAGGTTGCATTGTATTTGCTTTCTCCTGTTTTTCTTCCTGACACTGAAGATAAAAACAGCAATCAACATGGGACATCAGCAAGGGCTCATAGCTGGCCCCATCCCCATTACCTCCAGCCTTTCTCAATGTTTCACTGATTGTTTTCCAAACAGAGAGGCTTAAGCTGTGAAATTCCTGAAAATTTAGTTCTGAGCTCAAGTGCTAAAAATATACATTTCGTGTAATGCTGGAAAGAGGACAGGGTGATCCCTGCTCTACGTTTGCCAAAGCATCTCTGAAATCCAAATAAATTAAACTTTTTATTCAATCAGTGTTGCCAAGTGGATGGGTACAAGCAGCTCCAGCAGTGAGCAAGTAAATTGGCCATATTCTGGGATTTATTCTGGTAGGCTTTTTACTAATAAAGGAGGCATCAGAGTCTTTTATTCCTGCTGGACCAGTGTCCTACATCCCCCCTGGATGCATCTCCAGCACTCCTGGTGCTGCCCCAAGCTACAGAGTCAGCTGGGCTTTCACTCCCCTTTCCTTTAAGGATATTTAGATACGACTGAGGAGTCAGAAGTCAGGAATACAGGGATAAAACATCCCCAAAGCTGGGATAAAGGCAGTTAGAAGTAATTTGCATTGTAAAGAAGTTTTATAAGTATGCAGCCTATGAATAACTGCCCCCACTTGTGACAAATGTCACTGGGCTGATTTGAGCTGCTTTGGAAGCAGAACAGACACAATTATCTATCGCGCCCCCCCCTCCCCCCAGAAGACACTCTCACCAAACTATTCACATTTGAAGGGTGTTGGGATGGTGTTTTCTCTTGTTTTGTTTTCCTGATGAGCAATTTCAACCCAAAAGTCCTTTTGTTTAAAGGCTTCAGACTCAGGGTCATTTCTGCAGCCCATCAGCCCTGTTGCACTTTGTGTTACACAAACTTGAAAGCAAAACATGAAAATAATTAGAAAACAATGGGGAAGTCTTGGGCATTTACATTGCTTCAGAGCTGTGATGGCCAAGGAAAAGCTTGCTGTGGCACCTGGAAAGACAAAAGTCTGCGAGCCTTCTTCAGAAAATAGTTTTGCAATTACCTGGGCCTCATCATAGTTCGAGACTTCTGAGCAATCTTCTGTAGAAGAAGTGCTCTTACTGAACCCAAGGCATTTGGAGGAGAAAACAAACTCCCACACAGGCAGAAAAATTGCTGTAATTCACCTGGTGAATTTGCTCTGAGCAAAAAGCCCATGAAAGAGATCCCATTACCCTGTCCTTGAGCTGGGAACAAGGAGAACAGAATTGGTCAGTTCTCTGGATGTGCCTGTGCTTGGGAACTGTCAGTCCTCAAGGCAGCACAAATCATAAAACACAGACAGCAAAGTCGACAGTGAACATTGCTGTTCCCTCCATACGTCCCTGCAGAGGCACTGGAGAGCCCCATCTCCTGCCACCTCCCAGGGCCTGACTCTCCACAATCCCAGGCACGTCCTGCAGCAAGCTGAGATCTTGCTGAAACCAATGGATTTGGTTCTTGGCAGGACTTGGCTTCCAGCAGGAATGGCCACACACAGTGAGAAGCCAGCACCAGCCCTCACACCTCTCCCAGTCCAAGCAGGCACTGACCACAGGCTTAGGCCACGTGAATGGTTTTGTGGCCAGCTACAAAGGCACCAGCTCCTCACTGTCACCCAGCCCTCCCCACCTCTCAGGCATTTTAAGGGACAGTAACGACACAGTTACCAACCCCTTCACATTCTCTGTTTTGTTACCTGCTGCACAAATATCAATTACACAGTCGGACAAGGAGAAAATGAAATTGTGAAGTGTTAGGCTGCAGGTATTTAGTCCAAGGATTGGGGCTGTCTTTAAAACACTGTAATGACACCATCCTGGACGGATGAGAGAGAGATGGGGTATTGTGTGCATTCCTACACTTTAAATTTAAATTAAAATTTGCTGTGATATAAGATGTTATCTCCTTTGAAGGTCTACAGTTTCCTTGGAGAAAATAATTATTCTCAGCTAATAATGTGAGTTGCTAGGCTAGTGATTAGTATATTTGCAACAGGGTAAATTTGCTTCCTACTGACAAAGACTCAGGTGTATTATTTACGGCTTGATAATTTCAATCTGGAACTAATCTTTGACTTGAAGGGACACTTATTTAAAGCTCCTCATCCCCTTGCCCTGCTTTTGCTTATGCCTTCTGTTTCAAAGGTACATTTTTCTTCATGATTTGCAGAAGTCATTACCAAAATGCTTGGAAGTCCATCAGCCAGGTTACCTTGATAATTTCTTTTATGAATAGTAATAACAACAGTGTCAATAAATAAAGCTAAATCATGCCCAGAGGAAAACAAAGTAGTCACTTGTGAGTTGTGGTTGCAAAGATTGGTAGTAAGAAGGTAGCAAGGACATAAAATAAATAGGCAGCGTTACCCTCCATGTCTCATTTTGAAATAAAATTAATCAGGCCACCACCCAAGGACTTTATTCATAAATGTAATGCCAAGCAACAGGTTCTGTTACAGAATGGAAGGGGAACAGAGGAACTAACAGCTCAGGGCTATGACCACTGAGCAGCTCAGGACAAAAAATTTCAGTGTTTTATGCTTCAATCAGCTCAAGGGCAGACATCAGACTAGACCAGGAGAAAGATCTAGATTGTCCTCCACATTAGCTTTAATGTTTTGTGCAATTATTCAAGAGGCCTATTGAGAGCAGGGTCATTGCACTGGAAATCTCTGTGGCACAAACATTTCACCTTGAACTCATTTCTTGTCATGTACGAGGAAGCCCTGGCTGAGTTACGCCTGGTGATTAGCTCAGCCCTCACTCCTTCCCTGCAGACTGGGGGAATTCATTCTCAATGATTATGTTGCTGATAAGGGAATTCCCAGAACTACAGTGACTGAACATATTTGATTTACATAATCTTGCTTAAAAACCAGCATTTCATTTGCTTCGTGTCACCAGATTCCAACTGCATCAAGCAGGGGAGGATACTTGGGGAAGTCATACCTGAAGACAAAGAGGAAAAAAAAACAGAGAGAAAAGGAGACAGAAAGTGATTTTCCCAGATTTTGCTGTGCCATGAGACACCTCAGAGATCTAGTTCAGAAAGTCTCCTTCTGAAGTGAGAAGGAACTGTCAGCTTTCCAGTGAGCCACACCACCACCCTAATTTTCATTCAGAGAACCTGCCACCCACACCTCCACGAGCCTGGGGCTTGCACACACAGCAGAGATGCAGGCTGAGGCCTCTGCCTTTGCTCCATGATCAGTGTGGTACAGGGAGAGGGCTGGATGGGGCTCTGAGCAACTTGCTCTAGTGGGAGGTACCCCTGTTTAAGATGAGATAATGGTCAGTAAAGGGTTTGGGAGTTTTGGTTGGTTGGTTTTTAGCATTTCCCTGCTTAATTTTCCCATCTGGATTTCCTCTTCTTTATGAAATCCTGCCTCTAAAGCCTATCAAGGCAATATTTCATCCCCAGTGGACATGGGAAGGTTGCAATAATCCTGTTTGTGATTTAGGGTTACACTTGAGCCTTGAACTCTTCTGTGGTTGATGTGGCATTCACCCAGGGTTACCTCTTTTTTTTTCTCTTTAACCAGCATTTCTTCCCACAAGTTTTATACTGAATCTTGACCTGAGGAGGCAGGAAAACTCTTGTTTGGAGTTAAATGTGTAGCATTTAAAAGGAAAAGCTGCTTTAACTGACCTGGAGGAAAGGCATTCTGCGATACCAGAGATAAATGTCAGCAAAGTAGCAGAGCTCCAGGACATCGAATAATAACTGGCACCCCAAACCCAAAACCTCAGAAAATCTGCCAGAGAAGGTCTTTCAAGCCCCTAATGTACAGGTGACCCCACACAGAGCAAGAGATCTGCCCCAGAGACCAACACAAAAGTGACTCTATTCCTGTCCTCTTCCAGGTGGGATGCAAAAGGGGACAAAGTAACTATGCAGGGTCCCACAGCTGTACCAAGCCAGGGCTGCTCAGAACTCTTCATGGTCTCTTTGGACAGGGTCAAAAGAAGGCTGTAAATAGTTGTTCTGAAATATTTATAGGTCTAAGGGCTCAGTATGAGGCTGGTTTCTGCAGAGCAGTTTGTTGTTCAAGGGTCTATGGGAAGGAACAGGGTTGCTGGGAAGATTTCAAAGCTGTTATCCTTACCCTATATAAGAAAGGATGAAAGAGCTGCATTTATCATTCAAAGATGTATTTTGAAGGGCTGAGTACAATATTCTTTTCCCACTCTGAAGCAGAAGATTCCAAGGCTAAGAAAGGGCTCCCTCTGGAGAAATCTTACCAACTTCTTCTGAAACCCCAGGACTGGAGTGGATCCTGCTCCTGTCCTGCCCATGGCACTCCACTGCTGGACAGGCTGCAGCCCTGGGAAGCTCCATCCTCCCTGGAGTGCGTCTTTACTCTGCCAGGGTAACAAAAGTGAAGAATGAACCTCTTGAGACCCAAGTTTGGTCTCCTCACAATTAGCTCTCTTTGTATTTACTGAATAGCTCTTCTGTTTATTTTGTATAGCAAAGGAAAAGCTTTCCAGGGAATTCTAAACTCGTGGTTCTCAGCGAGAAACCATCAACACAAAATCCTTGGTGGACCTCAGCTGTATCCAGCTGTGGTGGGAGCGAGCTCCTAAGGCTGGGGTAAAGCCCTGCTTAAGAGGATCACAAGCCTCAGGCTGGGCTCTGTGGGTTCTGGAAGCTGTGGGCAGGACAGCTGCAATGTCGCTTTTTGTTGGTTCATTCCCAGCAGGATCAGGATTCTGATCTGAATCACCCATACAGGGAAAGCATCAAGGGTTTGTGGCCTCAGGTTGTTTTGAGGTGATAAGCAAAGCACTTAGAAATACCTGTGTTGTCCCCCGACTCGCATTCCTCATACAGAGGTGTGGGAGGGGTTCACCAAACCACTCTGTGGTGAGACTTCTCCTTTTAATAGCCCAGATTTTAACTGCAGAAGGTTCTGTCTGCTGGAGAAGGAGGAACTCATGAGAGAATGTTGGTGACATCTTGCCATGCTTATCTGGGCTGGAGACCTTGTCCCTCCAGCATCTCCTCAGGCTGCCCCAGGAGGCACCGCTTGTGCTGCCCTACCCAGAGCCCTGCGGGTAGGGCACTGCCCAGTCCACAGCTTTTCTCCTCTAACTGCAGTCTCGTCTAGGAATCTACATCTCCCCTGGAAAACACTCAGGATCTACGGGCTGAGAAAGCTTGAAAACCATTGCACTAGCCTACTGAAGCAGAAATTCTTATTTTCTCCCCCGTAATTACATTTGCTTTGCTTCAGGTTTGCACAACTCACATTCCAAAAGCATTGACAATAGTCGGGGCTGTTTGTTCCCTAAACTTTCTAATCATTGCTTTTTTTTTATCCCCTTTTCCCTGACTTCGCTGGAGGTCGGAGCCCCGTGAGCTGTGTCTGATGGCACTGCTGCAGCACCTTGTCTCTGTCTGATGGGGGTCCTGGGTGCAGCCTCCAGCAGTTACTGGCGAGCAGGGACCAGCCAATGCTGTGGGCAACTGCTGCCATCTCCTGGTCTTTCAATCCCCAAAAAAGCTTGGGCATCATCAGTAAGGTCAAGTGCAATCATGTACTTTTACATATAAAAGCATCTGTGTACATATCTGTGTATGTATATACACACACATATTTTTATTGGTGAAAAAAGGAGTGCTGAACGATAAATTTAAATCTGACTTGTAGTATATGCAAATAGTACTTTATGGCTTAGTGCAGTAAAAGCTCTGCACACTTCAAATATTAACAATTATATATAATCCCCTAACTATTTGCTTTATCATGGGCCAAGGCAGCTGAAAGTTCTTCAGCTAATTCTCCTTGCTCACTGAGAACAGTAAGAAAAATCTTTTGATAGTTTTTTTCTGATTTATGATCATCTGCTTACAAAAAACTTGTCTGAAAGGGACAAAGTCATTTAATATCAGCCCCAAAATCAAACCAGTGTTTGTGCATTGGCAGGGTTCTCAGTCTCCAGCAATTTCTGCCCCAAGCTGGAAAAACAGGGCTCTATTTCCAATCCACAAGGGCCTGGCCAAGTTGTTACTCTTCCTTTGTCTTTCCAACAAATGTGAACTCAAATTGCCAAGTTTGGTCTCTACTTTAAAAGTCCCCAAACTGGGATGTGAGATACAGGAGCACTGGTAAAATGATTTGCCATTTTACCATAATCTGACTCAAATCATATCCCTAATAGGAAGTCACTTCACAATGCTGAAGCATCACTCAGACCTATTGCTGGATTTTGTGGCTGTTAGGAATGCCATCTTCTCCAGCCTTCTTCCTCCACCAGGTAACCTTCTGTGACAGCTTGGATGAGCCTGCACATCCAGGGAATCTGGGTCATTTATTAGTAGCTACAAGAATCTGTGCCACAAAATCCACATACCAAAAATGAGATGGTCAGGGCAGAAACATCAACATAGAAAAGCAGGAACACAGATTTTCAAAGGTTTTCTTACCAACCAGCCCATCCCATGCAGTCTCAGGCAGCCGTGTCACATAATCCTGCTTTTAAATTCCCTGCGCCCTACTTTAAAATTAGTCAGGGGTTTTTGTGCACTGTTTTTATCAGCAGCCCTGTTTGAACATTCAAATATGGGATTTTTCTGCTTACTGAGACTTCAGCCTTATGCAGAATGTCAACTAGCCTAGAGTGAGGACAACTCAAAAGCACCTCCAAGGCTTTCAGTGCAAATCTCTGACCTTTATCTAAAAACTCACTTTGTAGGAAATGCTTTCTGATGGTGTTTGCTGATGCACCCTTTCCTAGAGGCAGAACTCACAGAAGGCTGGCTCCATAGCTCTGCTCTCTGCAGCTGGACATGAGCATTGCAAAATTCACAGCTGGCAGCTCCCACCTGAGACCAATCCTTACCAGCTCCCATCTGAGACCAGTCCTTACTGATTGACACCTGAGACCAGTCCTTACTGATTCCCACCTGAGACCAGTCCTTACCAATCCCAAACTGCTGCTGGCTCTGGTTCACCCAAGGGGACCCCAGCTCTGACAGGTCTTATGGGACTCAGCTGAACCAGAGCTGAGGGAAAATGCTGATTTAGTCCCCTGATGATGGAAGCACCCTCACAGTTTCTTTATTACATTTTCAACCTCTCTGGCTCTTTATCTCTCGCTTCAATATTACCTTTAGCTTGTTGCAGTGGATGTGATGAGAAGGCTAATCACTTATTTACCCAACAACCTTTCAGCACTTAAATTTCTTAGCAGCAAGCCAGAGTTGACTCAAATCAAACCCCTTCAGTGGGCCTAGGACAAGTGGGATCACTGCATTTTATGTTATACATAAAAAAATTCATGCTTAAACCCCATAGTCTGGCAGCCAGCCTCCACTGCTTGTGCCATGAGCTCTTTTCCCATGCAGTTGCTGCTGTCTGTATAATTGCTCTGAAAGCATGGCCTGGACAGTTAGAGATATATAAAAAAAGAGCTGCAAATAAAGAGAAAGAGCTCACATCCTCAAAAATGAATCCAAGAAGGGAGTATGCTGTGTTCAAATGGTGTGCCAAGCCTCAAAATCAGTGCTTCTTTGGGGATGTATTCTTGTTACAAAGCAGAGTTTAGCTTTTTGGTCTTGCACAGCATTTGAAGATTTTTCATGCTTCCTCCTACCAGAAAAGTTTTCAGGGTAAAGTTTTTCTCATGTCCTGTGTTTGTGAGTCCACGGTGTGAAAAGATTGTGATAGAAGGGAGACTTAATTGAGATGGGATTGTTTGAGAGAGGAAGGATGAACAAGTTGCAAAGCCCCACAGTGTCAGGGTACAAAGTTACCCAGTACAGCCCTTGTAAAAAGGCTCAAAATGTACATTAAACACAAACACTACAAGAGCCATTCTTTTTCTTCCAGCCTTTTAATGTGACAGAGAGAACAAAGTCCATTGGAACAGCTGCAATTTCCAGTGACGACCAGACACAGATCAAATAAAAAAAATAAAAGAAGGTTTTAAATGAAGAAAAGGAACCAAGGGACTGGAATTGGCTATTTCACACACAGAGTCGACAGAACATCTAAATGAAACTTTCCATTAAAGCACGACACCGGGTGTTATTTACAGTGGGACTTGCAGTGTGTGTACATTTATACAGCACTAGCATCACATACAGCAAAGAAATTTATTTCATTTTGTTTCCTTCACAGTTCCCAGGCTTGATTCTTCCTAAAAGCAGCATTTGCTAATATAAGGGTGAGAAATTGAGGGAGAAACTTAATGCAAAATAAAATGCATAGGGTTCAAATCTACATAAACCTAAAAATACCCTCTCAGGTTTTGTGTGTCCTTTGCAAAGTCAAAGGGCAAAAGCAGGGAGTATAAATGGACCTAGGGGCTCCTTAAGAGCATCAGCATATACTCTGCTGTTGGAGGTCTCAAAGCAGGACCTGGAAGGGACCTGGACATCTGCAGAAACCTCAGCTCCATGCAGTCCTGCTCTGTGCCCTTGTGTGGACCCAGCCTTGGGGCTGGACCGTTCCCAGGCTCAGGGAACATCCCTCAGTGCCTCTCCAGTATCACTGAAGGACATCAGGATGCCTGGGCACTGCCCAGTGTGCAGAACCTCTGGCACTGGGTGTGGTTTTTCCAAGACAGACCCTCTTCATAGTCCAAAAGATCCATATACCACCATTTGTAAGTCCCATAGCATTTCAAGGAATTTCAGAGAGTGATGTTCATATGGGCAAGGAGGGGATTACCCCACTCAGCACAAGCTGCAGCCACCACCACTAGGACATAGCAGAGCCAAATGCAGTAACAGGAGCTGTCCTGCACAACTGGAGTAAATAAATCACTATACAACAACCTGTTAAATCAACAGGGAATACAAGGAGGCAGAACTCATTGTAATACCAGTGGTCTTTAATAATAGTATCAACAGTGCATGGTGTTGCTATAAATGTCTGTGTCTGCATGCTCAGAAATTCAGCAGTGGACTCCTCCTGTTACAGGGCTGTAGAGCTGAAGACGCAAAGTCACAGCAGGCCAGTTTGGGTTCCCTAGCCTCACCTTTCCCATGCCCCAATGTCTCTGGCTAAGCAGCTGTACTGGTGTGCCACGCATGCATGAGGGGATCCAGCTGTCCTCTAGAAGAGATCTTTGGGATTTAAGGCAAGTCCCCTGTCTTGGTCCTCTGTGTCCCTGTTGCGGTAAAGTTCATGAATCCGTGGAAAGAGTGCTGTGCAGAGATCATCAGGGGACCTGTGGTCAGCAGTTTTCTCCGTGGATGGTCCAGTGTATCCAAGACAGAGACAGTTCACTGTGGCAGACGTGGGCAGGGGCAGTGAGGAAGGAGAAGTGCTGGACCTTGCACAGCGGAGGCAATGCTGATTTTACAGCAGAAATTAAGCTGAGCTATCAGAGGAGGTGCCTGAGGAGAAATCTTCCCCTGCTTGGGGCTGAAGGATCCATGGCTGAGGCTCAGCCTAGCAGGTGGCCAAGGCTTGAAACAGCCCAAATCAAACCACAGCCGATGCAGAGGGGTCTGCACCCAGCAGCTGTTTTGCTCTGGAGAGCAGCAGTGTGACACCTACGCTGATTTACACCATGGCAAGGACAGCAAACAAACGCATTGGGAATATTGACTAAGCCTGTCCCCACTGAACTGGGTGGGAGACGTCAGCCCAGGTGTCACAAAGGCAGTGCCTGAGCTGGAGCTGTTGCCCTGGCTCTCTCTGTCCCTGAAGAAGCAGGGCTATCCAGGGCAAGTCATCTTCAGCTTGGCACAGGGCCTGGGCAGGGTTCTATGCACTGCCTCTGCCTTTCAGCTGAGAATAATGGGAATCCATTCAATCCACTCAGCTGGGTGATGTGAGTTCTCCTCAGCTTTTCCTTTCTTCCTTCTCTGCTCATTGCTGTCCTTTATCTCAGGCTCTCGTGTGCCAGCTGTGGTGTGTTTGCTCTCTCCTGTTAGGTCACAAACTCCCTGGTCAAGCCAGGGGAAGGAGCCTTGTCCCAAAATGTGCAATATCCCTTAGCCCTCAAGTGACTGACCCATGGATTTAGGGGTGCAAAGAATTTCCAGGTGACATTGACAATGAGATCCTATTGCTCTTTACCTTGTCCCAGCTTGTCTGTGAGGTGAGGTTTAGCAGCCTGTGAAAGAGGCTGTTCTGTAAGGAAGAAAGGTTTCTAAGATTGCATGGTATTTCCTAATATTACCTTGCCATTTCTATCTCCTCGAGAGTTCAGTTTCTTCCTTCTCTGAAAATTAACAGGGAAGTTTTGCAAAATATACGATGTCATTAATGTCACTGCAAAATGTCAATGGAGAGCACAAATAGCCAGGTTTGTTGTGAGCATTGGGTGATACATAAATAAGAATGCTACGAAAAATAAATATTTAAACAAATAGGTTCTGGCTCCTCAGAGCAGCACAAGCGAATCGTCCAGAAAATGAAACAAAATTTTGCCTCCCTGCCCAGTTGAAACAAGGTAATTGGCAAACACAGCCCAACAAAATGGTTGAAACCTAAAGGTCATGGTGATCTTTTGTGTTAAAATACATATTCAAACTGCTCCTCATCATGCAGAAGGACCAGATATTCTTAGAAAAAAACCCCACATTCTGGGCTGTGATTCTGAACAGAAGCCGTGAACTGCTGCCAAAGGACATAATTACATTCACACCTACCTTAGAGAAGGAACCTTGCTGTTTCGAAGACAAATAAATAAAATAAATAATTTTTTAAAAGCCCTAAGCTACCCATAAAATGAAGAATTGAGGCATAATAAGCTCGATTATTACAGCAGCTTGTGATTTTATCAATTTCATAAACCTCAGAATAAAGGTCAAAAATCCCAAGGAGTCCATTGAGCCCAGCTGATGCATGAGTGTTTATCCCTGATTGACACAATGATAAAAGTGATGCTCATTAGAGGCTTTTGCCTCACTGGCAAGGATTTGCTGCTTGTGATCTGACCCCGCTGTGTGTCCTTCAGCTGCCCCTGCAGCAGCTCCACGCTGACTCCCCCAGCTGCAGCCTGAGCACAAGGGACTGTCCCTGTGCAGCCAAGGCAGAGGTTTGAGACATCAGTCCTGCAGGATTTCAGCCTAGTCTTGCTTGGTTTTCTTAAAAAATTAAATAAACAAACAAAAAAAAACCCCACCAAAAAAGCAAAACCAAACAAAAACCAAGAAAGAAGATCCAACAAAAGGTAAATGAGAAGATCGTCGGCAAAAGTACAAAATAACTTTTTATGTCACAAAATATCCTGGTTTGACAAATTCCCTGTACCGTGTGATGGTTTCAGATCAATTCTGGTCTCTTGCTGAGCTTGTTGAAAGGATATAATTAGTGTTATCACATCCCTTGTGAGCACTGGTGTGTTATTGAACAGGTTGCTTTTCACTCTGGTTTCCCAAGAAAACACACCCCAAAATACACAACTCACTTTGCCTCTAGGCACAACAGGACTTAACTCGTGTGATAAAAAGGGCACACGAATTTCAGAAATGTTCTCCACAGGATATCAAACTAAACTGTGCCACTTAATGGGGAATTTAATGTTCTGTACAGTGAAAGCTTGCTGTGTGCATTCCCTGTGTAACAAGTTAAATGGCTTTAAGTAACTGTGCTTACAGTGTTTCAATGAGACCCAAGTACATTAGAAAATCAAGCATCATATTCTTCAAATAATATGGCTAAAATGCTGGTAAATTCACAGTTACCATACTCTAGGTATTAGGAAAAATCCCCTATTTACACTGGATAATATGTACACATTTGGTTTGTGGAATGCTCCAATATCATATCAATTTCTCCTCTGTGAAAGATGTAGGAAAAAAACCCTCTTAATCATTATAGAAATATATATTCCCAGCCACTAACACATTTAAATATTTGGTATCTTGATGTAAAGAATGAAGTGTCACTAAGTTGGTCGTTCCTCCTGATAATCTTGAATTACTGGGATTTGTTTTAAGTGTCACTCTTAAAATGCTCTTAAAGGTGCAGTAATTAAAAATCCTAAATTTTAGTAGCTGATCACTTCAATGGGTTTACGTATGTTCGCAAGTAGGTGTAAATACATATATATATATAATTATTTAGATATTTCTCTTCCACAGCAAGAAGGTGCCTAGTGATTCCCTGCGCCTAAGTGAAGACAGTAAAGGGCTTTGAAGCTCTGAGTCTTCTCAGAGAGCTGAGCACCCACCCTCAAATCCTCGAGACATCAGGACTCTCACTCTTCCAGGAGGTTGGAGTGGTAATCCCAAAATCAAGACAGCTGGGGCCACTGGCTACATCTGCAACTCTTACCCCTATTGCTGGAGCTCACCTACAGCAGGTTTGTTACCTGCCTCCCCTTGGATGCTCTGTGTGTCCAAGCACAGCTGATGTGGATGGCCAAGGAGTGCTGGGCGGGGTGGGCAGGGTCTCACAGCTGGGCAGAGGCAGGAGGGGTCGGGGTCTGTCCCCCCCGTGTCACACCCACGTGGGAGCCACTGTCTGCATCTGGTGTCCTTGCAGCGGGATGGACAGGGACAGGGGGCTGTCCCAGCGTAGGCAGGGTGGGAACCCAAGCTCTGCAAGGGGTGTGTGGGGGCTGCATGCAGCAGTCGTGGCTGTAAAAGGATCAGAAAGGTGGTTTTGTTTATATCCCTGCGGGCTCTTCTTTCCCTCTGCCGTCTCTCTTTGAGGTATCGACAGAACAGTACAGAATGAACACTTTGGGTCTTTCAGACATGGCTCTTTTTTGTTCTTCTTCTACATCTGCCCCCCCCCCAAGCCCCCTGGCCTGTGTTGCTCACATCAGGACCTGTTCTCGAGTCTCTGGCAGGCGCAAAGCGAGCAGGCCACCCCCAACCAGAGCGGAGGAGGCCAGAAGGATGGGAACCACCTTGGTTATCCCTACGAAGGAGGAAAAGATGGAGTTCCCCAGGATGGCACCAAATTTGCAAAGCCCATTGAGGATGCCAAAGGCTGTTGCCCTGTGGGGAGGAAAGCAGAAAGCAATGGTTAGGAGGGAGGTCCTGGCACAACTACAGAAGGTCTGGATGGGTAATTTTGTGAATGCTCTTACGTCGCCCAGGCTACGCTTCTAGCAAGTAAAACTGGGCAGAATAAACAAATAGATAAATGGATGCAACTGTTTTGCATGTCTGTGTAAATGAGGAGAGTGTCTGTGTGTATTCATAGCTCCTTTTCATCTCACCTTCTCCCTAGCCCTAGAGTGGCCCACTCTGTCTGCCTTTGCCCTCCCCAAAGACAGCAGGACAAAATCTGCTCTAGATCTCCTCAAAGCCCTTCCAAGGGCTGCCTGGAGTGGGTTGTCACCAGAGGAGCAACCACACCTCTTCTCTAAATCCTGTTTCACCCAGCAGCTAAAAGAACACTGCTTTCAATGCACAGTCCCTCTCCTTTATTTCTGGCTTCCCACGACAGTCTGAAAAACGCAAAAAGGGGCTTATAATGATGTTGTAAGGAAAGATTTAAACTTCAGGATATTGTTCCAAAGTCTCCTGTGTTTCCCCATGTCCCAGATCACTCTGTGCACATGGCTGTCTCCAGGTTTTGGAGGGGAAGGCTGCCCCAGTGATGAGCTGTGATGAGAGGCTGGGGGATGCAGTGTGAAAGGCCTGACTTCCACGCACATCCATGGAAATGACAGTACATTCTCATTTGGTGTCCCTGCCAATGGCATGGGGTTTAGAACTAGCTGATCTTTAAGGTCCCTTCCAACCCAAACCATTGTGTGAGATCACAGTTCTATGATTCTTTGATTTATCAGCCCATAATTTCCATATGTCCACGTGATCCTTGTGTTCAATCTGCCGTGCAGGCAGAATTATGCTTGCAAATGTCTGTGCTGATCCAGGATTACACAGCCCTGAAGGACTGGCATAAATAAAATAAATAATATAAACAGCTCTCCCACCTACACGTCTCTAGGGTGGCTTTTTCCGTTGGGAACTAAGAAGACGAAGTCAGAGGGTGAGACCGAAAAGAGAAATATTCTGAGCACCTTTTGTCCGTGGGGTAGAGCTCCACGGTGATGACATCCAGGGCGTTCCAGGCGGCGATGCTGGCCCCGCAGAAGAGGCACTGCCAGCCGATCATCGCCGACTCGCTGTTCCCGAAGAACAGGAAGAAGCAGCACACGGCAGAGATCAGCATCGAGCCGCCTGCGGGGGGAAACCAACAGAAACTCTGGCATCCGCTTCCCCCATCCACAGCTGAGCAAACACATCTGCTGTTAAAGTGGCTTTCAGGTGATGGCATTTCATCCCAATAAGAATTAAATCGGCGAGAATCTGAAAACACCTTGATGCTGACTATCTGTCATTCTCTGATGCTAGAAACCAGCCTGGAAATGTTCTCAACCACCTGATCTTGCTGATAGTCCTGCTCTACAAAGACTGTGAAGACAGGCTTTTCCAGGCAAATTTCCAGCATCTCAGACTTCCAGATGGACCCAGGAAGAGAAGAGGCAAGTAAACATGAAAGTCAATGAGGAGGAAGCATCATTGTGAAGGTTTTTCAACTCGAGTTTCAAGTGATAAGCTTGTGCATTTCATATCGTATTAAAGTCACTTGACACATTTCTAGTCCCAATTAGGATAATTTACAGTCACTTGTATGAAGCATTTGAGGTCTCTTTTAATTATAAGAACATCATTAGATTTCATGGCACATTTGCACAGGAGCCATAATTTTATGAACATCACCGAGGGAGAAAGTGAGAGCATTCATGCTCTGTTAGGCACAGTTCAGATCCAGAAATATTAATAGCTACATCACTGCTTTCTACCCCATTGGGAGTTTTCACCTGAGAGATGAAATTTGTGAAAAAATCTAACTCTTTTTCACCAGAATGTTCTGTTACCACTGAAATATCTCCATTTATTACCAGAAAAGCAAACAATTTTCTCTGTTGTTTGGTGGTTTTGGAGTCAATTTTGTACCACCTGAAATAACTTGGATGCTGAAGTGGAACTAAAATGCTTTACTTTGGACATGATGTTGCATCTTGCCACTGCAGTGGCCTGCCTATGAAAAGCTGCTGTGCACGACTCTGTGTCCACTTCTCCTCCATGGTACAAGGCCAAACTACGTCCCTACAGTGTGGTCTGGATACTCTCCCTGCTGCAAAAGCACAGCCCAGCATTGGTCACAGTGGGGGCACCAAGAGATCTGCCATTTTGTACAAGAGAAGGTTTGGCAGGACGGGATAAAAATGAACTGAAGCCCCAGCGAGGCACATAACACAAAAGAGAAATTCAGTGCTCCTGTTAAGCTGACTAGAAATAATATGTTCAACAGAGTGATACAGGTGGGATGCCAGAAGGCTCTTTCAATTGGAAATTCCATAGTGAAACATTTCAGCATGTCGTTACTAATTTTTGTCCTGTACTCTCCATTTTGCAGGGGAAATAAGCATTTAGGGCTCCAGCTGTCATCTCAATTCCAGATGAAAATGCTGAAATGATGACATGTTTGCAGGACGGACAATCTGATTCTCATTCAGCTTCCCCTAATTCATTTCCCACAGACCCTCTGGTTTGTTTGGGTCTTTTCCAAATTCACCACCTGAATGCTCATTTTCCCTCAGTTTACATTCCTGACACATCAGTGGGTTCATCTTGCTCTACTTTATCCTGTCTGAAGGTGAGGCTGAGCTAAACCTTCCCTCTGTTCTCAGAGGAGAGAGAGGTGAGCTCAAGAGAGCGATTCATGATTCATCGCTTACCCCTGAGCCACATCCCTGATTTTATCAACTTCCTTTGACTGTCCCTCAGGGCATGATTCCCGCAGTACCTGGAGAGCAAGGTCTGAACCCTGGAGGCAGCAACACCAGAAATTCCCAAAGTGTTCATAAAGCTGATAAGGTGATAACTTGATAACTCATTCTCGTGGTGCTAAAGGGTGGCACTTTGCTTGGCTGTGACATGGTCAGTTAATTTACCATATGGTCTCCGAAGCTGTTTGTGCAATCATTTGAAAATCAGATAAAAAAAACAAAAGAGGGAACTCCTGCGCTGTCAAGCTGCCACATCAAATAACCTTTGTGAATATTCATTGCTACAAGCGAAATGTTCATTTATTTATGCAGCGACTTTGGACTTCAGCAGCAACAGTACCAAGAGGTCGATTTTTAGCTCTGACCCTGATGTGCTGAACACCGGAAAAACATGCAGGATTTGACATAAAAAGCAGAATAAAGAAAAGGTTGTTACAGACACGTAGAGAAGCTGGGTGAGGAGGCAGGAAGGAGGCCACTCGCCCACTGCCATGGAGTAGATCCCCTGCCTCACCCTCTAGTCTTTATCCTTCTGCTCCTTTTGTTAAGGGGATGACTCAATCCCACCAGAGCACAGCGAGCCCTTCACACCGACCAGGGCTCTTTGCAGGGCTGTGCTCCCACATTGTCCTGCCCCATCACCCATCAGCCCCACTCACCGATCATCTTTATCCTCCCGATTTTGTCCATGAGCAACGCAGAGATGATGTTGCCTGGCAGCACAGACAGGCTGCCCAGGAAGCTGACCAGGTAGATCAGAAAATCGTTGTCCTCCTCAAAGTCGATGTGGCAGCCTTCCTTCTCCTTCATGAACGTGCTGTTGATGAGCCTGCAGTTGATGAATTTGTGTTCGTAGAGATCTGTGAGGGAAAGAGGAAAAGGCTTGACCCTGCTTGGCTGAATCCCCCTCATACAGCAGCAACAGCAGCCAGGATCTAACCAAACCAAAGGCCCAAGAGAAGTTTCTCATCCCATGGAAATGGCCAGGGAGTATTTATTTCAGTGGAAATTTATTAGAGTGGCCAAATCTAGCTGAGTCCTTGGCTCCTTGGCTCCTGGTGGGTGCAATCTCATACACTTCTTTTATTTGTGGAGCCACCTGGACTGGTATCATCCCTATGCCACAAGGGCAGGGCAATGCAGACTTTGATTTTCACAGCATTATGGTTTGTTCTTTATTAGAGTAGAAATAAAAAGCTTTTTCAGTATAAATTAATGACTGTTTTACTGCTTATGATCTTCAAACACCAGTGGCTTGAAACTATATTTCAAGCCAATTTTACTGGATAGAGCTGTAAAGTGCTGGGAGTTTTGCCATTACTTTAACCTGTCAGGGCCTGAGCACAGAATTTTGCATTACCCACACAGCACCCAGAGACAACAGAAGCCATGGGGTTAAAATCACTGGTGGAGCAACCTGAGGTCTCCTTCCAAATGCATCACCCTCTTTTTCTCCAGCAACACTTTCATTACCCAGCACACACTCAAAGACACAGATCCCTACCATCCATTCTCCCAGAAAGCAGATAGTTCTAACGAAACAGTTTTCTGATAAAATAGTTCCTAGTCATGGAGATGACACCATAGCAGGAATCCCATTACCGGTGTTATAAAAGACAGTAGAGATGATGGTGCAGTTTTCAAAGAAGGTCTCACTGGATCTCACATCTTCAAAGTAGCAATCCTCAAATAATGAATCCTCAAATCTGACTTCCTTGAATTTCATGCCAATAAATCTGTGGGGCAGGAAAGAGAACTTGACTCTGTGCTTTAAGATATTTTCTACACTGTGTAGGGTGCAGTGGCTGTTTCAAGAGACAGAGCACTAATGGCAATTTCTAGAGTCACTTACAGAAAAGGTGTTGCTTGAATGCATAACTGTTCCTCCAACTCCTTCTGTGTTTTAGTAGAGAAAAGGGTTTGAAAAGTTGTTTTTTTTTAAAGAGACACAGATCTTTTATGATTTTGGCAGTTTTTCTATTCCTCAAAATAATCACATCTAAGAAAATGAGCTTCTAAAGCTGAGGCGACACAAATCCTCTCGTGTTCAGTCCTAGTCTGTCTGAAGAAGACAGAATTTCACTCAATGCAGGGCATTTCCTTCATGAGCTGACCTTGCTGCCTTCCCTATTCTCCCCCTTCCTCCATCATAAATAAAACCAGACATTATCAGGAGCCTATTGAGCCATTTGGTGAAAGGTTTCTGACAGTTGTTTAAACTCAAAGTGATTTTTTAAGTGAAAACGCAGTAGGGTTTCTGGAGAGAGTGAGGAGATTATCTGAGTTCTGCTTGTAACCATCTCTGAGGTTTATTTCTTATCATGTAATGAAAACAGATTTCACTAAAAATAATAAACTGTGTCAGGTGATTGATTTCTCCTCTGATGGGAAGCGTGACATGTCTGACCTGGCTGCCTGAAGGATGACACAATATTGATTTACCTTTGAGATTTTGCAGGGACACTGAGAAGATGTATTAGGTAATGCACAGGCATGTTTAGAAGATGTAAAAAGCTATTAAGAGCAAGCATTATTGCTCTAGTTAAAGAGGCCATGACTGTCACCAGATTAAAAAACCTTCTAACATATACTCTGCAGCTTAATTGGATTGAGCACTTTTAACACAGTGTAACGTGATGGTTGTTTACACCTTTAAATGAGCACTGCAGGGCTTCTTGGCTGAGCCTACTAACAGAAAATATTAATGCACAAAATACCACAAGAAGACTGTTCAAGTGTTTTGCTCCATGCAGAGGTTACAGCAAAACTTAAGCTGTTCTGCATTTGCTCAGTGATGTATTTGCCTGTGATGTATTTAGTCCCAAAGGCTGTTAAAAGCCTATTTCCCCCCTGCAGTTTGCTTTCTTAACACCCAACTTTAAAAGGGTTAGACAGCAATGGCCTGGTGATCCATGGACTTTTAGCTCACAGCCAAGGGCTGGAGGGAAAACACAGCTGTAAACCATACTGAGATAAGGTCTGGGCATTACTGGAGTTCAGCTTGATCAGGTTTTGAGTATT
Source organism: Dicrurus megarhynchus (assembly GCA_013399195.1). Taxonomy (NCBI): domain Eukaryota; kingdom Metazoa; phylum Chordata; class Aves; order Passeriformes; family Dicruridae; genus Dicrurus; species Dicrurus megarhynchus. The sequence continues at coordinate 307,422 of VXAD01012712.1, read as the reverse complement.
TGAAATTGAGAGGGCCAAGGCAGGAGGATAGTGATTTACATCAGAGTTTTATGTCTTCGCCCAGCAAAGTGCTGAGTGTCCTTAATTCTCAATGAAGTTAGTGAAAGTTCAGCACCTCCTCTAGGCATAAGAAAAATGTCCCCAATCCCTAAATTTGACCAACACCCACTTCTCACCACTTTCTTTTGGGGAACAGGAACTGTGGGACTAAGTTTGTGTCATCAAGCCCAGCTCCTTGCTGCAGGGAAGGTCTATGGAAGGACATGAGGACACATGTTGGGGTCCCTCACGAAAGTCTATCAAATATATAAGAAAGAAGTGGAGACAAATAGTTCCTGAGGGGATTGGAACAACCTGGCTGGGCAATGAGATGTGGTTTCAGTTGTGAAGATGAAAACTGAGTGTTTTGTGTAACACTGAACATCCAGTGGGACCTCCCCACGTGGAGCAACATCCTGTTAGGTCTGCCTGGGACAATGAGATCTCCACAGAAATTACACAGGGGTATTTTTCCTTTTTATTGGAATTTTGAAAAGTAGTAATGGAATGCTTAGGGTTTACATTACTGTGGAACATAGAGTGATAGGCATCCAGGATGAATACGGAAGAAAACCCATCGAGTTCAGACCAAATAGGAGAAAAAAATGTTCTGCTGGAGCAAATTCACTGGCTTTGAAACACTAAAGGAGAAAGTGACACACGCATCTGTGGGGAGATAGTGGCTGCATGGGAGAAGCACCTCAGTATGGCCACGGCACAGCATGGGCTGCAGGATGGAGATTGGGGTAATTCATATTGAGGACTTCAAGAAAAATAGCTTTTTATTTTGGAAATACAGCAGCAGAGCAATTTTGTTACCAGTGGCTACCCAAGCCCAGTAGATGTCAGTGTGGGCTAAGGAAAAAGAAGTCACTGCTGCATCCAGGGCTGCTCAGCACAGCCAGGTGGGCACTCGCTACCCTGATCCCAACACAGGGCTGCTGGAAGCAGGACTCCTCACAGGCATCCCCTGGGTTCTGAAGAAGTCAGTGACTCAGGCAGAGTACATGGGAAAATGGGATTAAAATGGTATTTTGTCTGTCAAAAACTGCCTTTGGGATTTGAGAGGTTTAGATTGAGTGTCCAAAAGAACAACAGAGATGTTCGAGTTGATGGAAAATGGAAAAGAAAGAAAGAACTTTCCATTTGAATACATCAAAGCAAATTCTGTTCACTTACTTGTCATTCCTGTATTCCCCATTTCTATGGATCTGGTTTTCCAGGGTGAAATTAAAGGTGAAATGGGACACTTCTTCCTCATCAAAGATCTTCACTCGGGAGTCATATGCCTCGTCTTGGAGATACCGGATCATGTCAGGGAACCAGACAATAAGGCCATAGTAACTGGAGCAGGATTGGGAGACACATCAGGGATACGAGATTCTTCCCACCATCTACTTCACAACTTGTAAACTTGTTAAACTCCAAAAGTGAATGCGTGTCTGGCAGAAATTCTTGCTCAGTACTGACACAGGACTGAGCAAAATGTTCCTCCAGTCTAAGCACCCTGCTGATCTCAGAAGCGTGTTGGTCTATTCCCCTTCACTTGAAGCAGGACCACTCATTTCAGTTCCCCTTGGCTGAGGAATAAAGAAATGTGCTACCTTTGCTGCCCAAGAGATTAGCAGAGCAGAAACAAATTTGGCTGATTTCTGCAAGCGTGCGGTTCCAGTGAGAATTAGACAAAATTTACCTGATTTAGGTTCTCCTGAGTGGTTTTGATTTAGACTAAGGAACTGCTGAGAATCTGGTAGGACTGTGTCTATTTTTGTGTGTGTGTGGACAAGTTCAAATGAAAGATCTAAAAGTGAGAGAGACAATATATATATTACTGTGCTACCGACTGTCCTGATTTGTTCAAAGCACCTTGTACCTCATATAAAGCAATCAGATTGATCAATATTTGTAGGAGAGCAAGGCTTAGATCACAAAGACTCTTTAATATAAGACCAGGATTAATTTTGTAGTAGTTTATTTACATGTGTAAATAACTATTCAGGCTCTGAATAGCCCTTTAGTTTCCCAAAACATATAAAGAAGTACCTTCCTTACCTTAAGGCCATTGTAAACCAAACCACAGCCAGCATCAGTGTGTTCATCCTGTACTGGGCTGTTAAACAATATAGCACATTGTCCCAGACCTGCAAATCCACAAGAAGGAATTAGCTGCCAGAACACCCCAGCAGACACTCGACAGCTTAATTTCTGAGTGCATCATAAACCTAGTGTCAGAAAAATGGGTTCATTAGGGGAAGGTCAGATGTGTGGCTTATATTCAGTGTTTTTTCAAAATTATATTTATCAAGTAAATGGCTTACAAAAAATCACTTACTCATCTCTGTGCCAGGGTACTTGATCTGAGCCCTCTGTAATGAGCTGGAGCATGACTAGGGCTGGTTATGATGCACTGTCTCTCCCAGGTTATACCAGTAAATCTGGCTATGAGATTGTTCTCAGGCCCTCTGAGAACTTTATCTTTTCAAAATTATGTGTGGTGTCAGGAGTGCTTTTGAACCGAGCTCCAAAGCTCTCTGAAGAGCAAGAGCCCAAACACAGCTGGCACTTTAGGAGGTATAAGATGAAATCAGGTAGGGATGAAGCCAAGCAGGAGGCAGACCAAGATCTGCTGTTGACTCATTGCAGAAAATACTGCCAAGAACATGAGGGTATGTAACTCCTCAAGCTCTTAACTCGCCACATAAGTATAGTAACAGCATAACACCTGCGTTGCTGTTAGTTAAGAAGAACTTTCCTTTGTTTTCAGCTCATCATTCAAGACTAGAAGTTGTAGCACGATTTTCCACAGTCCTACGTGGGCATTAGGTGAGCAGCATCGCAGGTGTGAAAGGTTAAATTAGCCTAGGAGACAGTGCAACATTCTTAGAAACTCAGTCTCACAGGAACAAAGAGCAAACCCTTTCTGCCCCCACTGCAGGTGGTAATTTCACTTAGGCTTGGGGAGAGAGAATCAGTGTTTATCTGCTCAGGAGAGCCAAGCACTTGGGGCTGTGGCTGGTCCTGGAAGCTCTGCACTGCTGGATGACAGGGATGCTCACAGGGGCATTTTGGGGCCTGGCTGGCAGCGTGGCAGCTTGCAGGTGCACACATCTGCACAGAAAGTGCAGTCAGATTACAGCCCTTTGCAAAACCCAGCAGATTTCTAAGGTGAGAATCAGGGTTTCAAGGTACAATGACCTGAAGCAATGAGGCACTGGAGCCCAAAGCTCAAAAGCCCCTGTGTGAAGTTTTTTTCTTCTCTTTACCTGTTTTAAAGTAGTCGTGATTCTGACCAGCCACCGTTGGTACCAGGTCCCTGTTGAGCTCTGGATTTCAATAAATTCATCTACTTGCTTTGGAGTTTTGATATAGGAAACCTGGAGGAAGAAAAAAAAGTAAAAAAAAAAATTGGACTGAAATTTCTTGGGTGGTTTTAAATTCCACTGTCTTCTGGGCAATGTTTCCACCTAATAACCCTTATTATCTTTTCCTTGAAAGTTAGCATTAGCAATTGAGCTATTTGATTTAATTACAGCAAGAAACTATTAACAGAAATAAGCCTTCCTTTCTTCTTTTCATCCATCCCTTCATCCTCTCTTTCTCTCTTCTTCCATGAAATATTTTAAGTGCATCATGTCCACTTCAATCTCTCATTTATTGGCTAATGGGCCTATATACTACCTTATTTCTCTATCTTTAGAATTCCACTACAAATTAGGACTAGGCAATTACAGTAAAAATTAGCTCCAAGATCAGCCACTTGAGCCCAAACTGTGTCCTCAGGATCTCTTTTTTCTAACACAACCAGCAGGAGTATATCTCATTCCACATCTTTTAAATACCACTGGCAGAACTTCTATGACAAAAGAATGTGTAGATGGGAATCTTTGCAGCTGAAAATGCATCCTGCCATCAAGTGAGCCCACACCATGAAATCAGCTTGCTTCACCAAAACAGTCTGAATTTTCAGTGCTGAATACCTGAACTGCACTGCTCGGGAAAACCTACAAATGGGTCCCAGCAAATATTTGCTTAGTAACTTTAATTAAAGGACATATTCAAGGAAAACAGAACTGTTTGTAAACACATGGAGGAGGTGAAAATTTGCTGAATAAATTTCTGAGTGTGAACAAGCTCCTTGGCTCAGCTGTGCAGCCTCTGCATCCCTCCTCCTGGCACCGATTAAATGTCAGATCTGGGAACTGTCCCGGTACCAGCTGACTCACCACAAACTGACAACTTCTGGCCTATCAGAAAACCACAAAACCTGACAGTTTGTGCCACAACAGGAGCGCTGATCACCCGCCTGTGCCAGCGGGTGTCAGCACATCTCGGCTCAGCCGGCACGACGCACCTCGAGGTGCGATACCGAGCTCAGCTCCTCCACCGCAGTCATGACTCTGCTGGATGGAGTAACGAGCACTAATGGAGGCTGTACAGCTGCTCCTTCATTCTCCTACTCAGCTCAGACTCTCATAGTGCCCTACTTTGTGAGATATATTTATATATATTTAAATTTGATTTAAATTAAATATATATATAAATATATATATTTAAATTTGAGCTTCATTTCCAGCTCAGCGTTACAGCAAAGCCAGCGATGGATTTTAGGGCAACATCTCTCTCACCTTTGCTATCAGGGCTTGCACCACTCAAATGGTTGGTAGCCTAAAAATAACAAGTGCTCCTTAAGTTCCTACATGAACGTGCACACCGTTGTCATGCTCAGATATGAAATTTTAATTTCCTTGAAAGATCACTCTCAAGGGGCACAGTTTCCTGACAACCCTTCTGAATACGGAGCCTTGCTCTCCTTCTTGATCACAAACACATGTTTCACACACAAGTGCATCTCCTTTTTTTTCCATCCTTTAAAAGCATGTGTGCTCTCATCTTTAAAAGTATAAATCAAGAGTTCTTCCCTGGCTGGCTCACCAGGATTTTACAACTGAATTACAGTAATTTGCAGCTAACCCCATCATAAACCTTTTCTCTGATTTTACTATTAACGACTCTGCTGGTGTGACCTTTTTCACAACAAGCAGCAGATCAATGAGTAATAGCCACTCATCCCACTTTCCCTTGGAGAGATTAAAGATTGAGTATGAGGCAGGTGGAGTTTGGAAAGCTCATTAGAAAGTATGTGAAGTTTAATCAGACTTTGATTAGAAGCCAGAATGGAGAAAGGAGTGACTCAGGTTTCCCACATGGCTAATATCTCTCTTATTTTGTTTTAGTCTCTTAGAGCAAACCAATTAAGCATGTATGTAATTAAAATCACTGGTCTAAACGATGTAGAGCAACACCAGGAATGAAGAGTACTCACTGCAATTGACAGACTTGACTAATTCTTGAAAAAACAGACTGGCATCTTAAGTTTAAATGCACAAAATGTTTCTCACAGTCCTTTTTCTGGTTGCTGGGGGAGAGATTACATTGAAAGAGCCCTAAGGAGGAATAAAGTGGTGCTGTGCTGCACTAAGGAAGGTAAGTCCAGCTTTTCTTAACTGATGGCTTTGCTCAACTCACCGTAAAAACCCTCTCTGGCTCGCCCTTGGCCCTCATGTTGGTGTCATGAACTTGCTTGAGGATCATCCAGGCTTCATCATGTTTACCAATCTGAAAACACCAAAGAAAAGGAAAGCAAGCGTTCGAGCTCTCAGCTCTGTAGTTTATCAAGGCTCAGAGAGAAAGCAATTCTAGAGGTCCAGCAGAGTGGAGAAGCACACAGACAGCATGGGCTGCATGAGACCTGAGGAGCTGAAAGCATGGTTGGTATTCACAGAGTGCAGCATCTCTGGGCTGGAGAAAGGAGTTGCCCTAAAACTGCCTGAAGCAGAAAAGGGGTCAGGGGTAGAGCTTTAAAAACAGATGAAAGAAGAGAAGAAGGATTAGGAGAAGTGGACTCTCATCCCAACTCTGCTAAAGACTTGCAGGCTTAACTTGAACTAGGTATTGCCACATTTCCCACCTGTGAAGTGGAAATACAGGATAGTTGCTTAAGATTTCTAAGGTTTAAGTATTTTACTCAGTAAAACATACTTTGCCCTTTTCTCTACCACCAGGATTTAGTAGTTCCATGCCCAAACTCTGCAAGATATTTTCAAAGTGCCTTTGTTGGACATACAAAATTCCCATCTCTCACTACCTTCTGTCTGTACCCCACCTGGCAGTGACACACCAGTCATCAGTGATTGACCCCGGTCTGTAATCTTCGGGGTTTAAGCAGTCTGTGGAGCTGGTGTAGACATGTAGGGGTGGCTTTGCCTCTGAGCATGTGTTCTGTGTGTTTGATGGGACAAAGAAAGACAGACAGTGATGCACTGAGGACCTGCCATCCTCTGCTGATAGCAGACTGCAACAGTTGAGATGAATCATCTTACCTCCAGCAAAAACCGTGGGCTTTCAGGCATGAATTTCAGCGCCACCAGGGAGGCGATGCAGGGCAGAGCACACACGAGTACAAAGACTCTCCAGCTGTGGAAGTGGTACTTGGTTCCCATACTGAACCCCCAGCCTGGAAACAGCGAGAGCCAACAAGTGAAAATACTGACCAGGCATTCTGAATTTTCCTCTGACATAAGGGCAGGTTGAAAGTTTGCCATTCTTAGTACTGGTGGCTCGATAGCATGCTCAGTAGATAGCAGCGAGTTCATGTTCATTACAAAAATTGGAACATGCTCAGGTTCTGCCTTTTAAAAACCTTTTTTATCTTTGAGTTTAGAAATCACCCAGCGATAGGAACAGCTCTGTGCAGCTGTAGGCAAGTAAGGCTGGAAAATGGTACGGGAATAAGGGCCATAATTGATTGCTTATCAGTGATGTTACTGAAAGTTTAAAAAGGTTAAATCTCTGATCTGAGAGGCACATTAGAGACGGCTTCGTTCCATCTCCTACATCACATATGTATTTCACATTTCATGGAAGTGAGCAAGAAAAGCAAATTTATTTTTTCCCAGACCTACGAAACCAGAGCTGGCGTTCAAACTTAGAAATATCAAAATCCTAATCCTGTGTTTGAGGTACTCCCTCTCCTGCTTTTTCCCTGGTGTTTGACCAAGTCTAGTATTCCCCTGCCAAGAACTGGAAAGTACAACCTCATTTTTTCACATTGCTCCATCTACTTTCCTTAGGCTCAAATCTCATAAGGACTGTTTAATTCATTTTTTTTCTATAAACATTTTTTATTCACATAATAAGGAAATCATCAAGCAATGGGTTTTGCAGAGGTCTCATCTGAGCCAGTCATGGTGTTCTAATGATTTCACAAAGTTCCAAAATAGTAGGTGGAACATTGGAAATCAAAAAAGAAGCTACAAAAATACAACATCAAAAAGTCATCTGAAAAATAATTGTAATGTAAATATCTAAGGGCTTTTTAAAGCAAATGTTGTTGCAGATAATAGAATTATTTCTACCTGACACCTCTGCAGTAAGTTCGCCTTTTTCTTCCAACAGTCTCTGACGTATCAATCAAAAGCATGAATATTTCTTTATATTGAATGTGCTTTAAATGTGCTAAAAATGGATTGACAGGTTAATGTTAGTGGTTTTCTTCATGGGTTTTGTGGACTGTCCTACTTTCCTCAAACAGGATTTTGCAAACAGCTGCTGTCACTGAATACTGGGGGAATTAATCTTTTCCAGTAGATATTTGCTTCTGGTGTTTTCCTAGGTTATATACATGAGTTACAAGGAACACGTGACATGCAGACTTTTGCTCCACAGAGCACAAGTACATTTCAGTTTAAAGCCATCTACATTTTCATTCCCACTTCCAGCTGAGGGCAGGGAACCCATTCCACTCCTGCATCCATTTAGGTGAAGTCAGAAGGGACCAGCCCGTCACATGCAGAGCAGATGTGTCACCAGGTACACAGCCCTGACAGTGGGGACACTTGGCTAAGGGAAAGTACATGTGCTGTCCTCACTGCTATCATTCACAGCATCCAGTAATTCCCTGATTAAAGTTGCTTATTTTTGATAACTGGATCAATTTTTTCAATTTAATCCGAGTCCATTTTTCCCCGAATGAGCTGACATTTAGATTAAGAGCTCAGGCTCCAGCAGTGTAATTCAAGGGATGTATTTGAGGCTTTGGATGGAAAGCAGCCTCATCCAGTCCTACCTGCAGCATCAGTCAGTCAATCATGCAGTCAATTGGAGACCTTCTGTGAGCACTTCAGGTATCTATTATTTTCACTGGTGTTTATGCTGGGATGTGTAAGAACCGTGGCTACCTGTGCAGGGGTTTGGGCTGATGTAGTGGTGCAGGAATGTGGTGGTGTAGAAAGTCAAAAGCACAAATTACCGTAATGTGGGATGATGCTCCAAGCCATTGCTGAAGCATAAATGCCACCAATCATCCAGAACATGCAAAGCCAGCTCAGGTGTTCCCCCCTCTTCTCACGAGACAGAAATTCAGAGAAATAGGCAAACACGATGGGGAGCGTGCCTCCAATACTGAGGAGAAAAAACAGCACATGGGAAAAATGAGAGTCTTCTTCAATGTTTCTGTGGTTAGGATTGCATTTTTAATGAGGGAAGGTCACACTCACAGATGGGCTGCTCAGAAGTGAGACTTGGAGGAAAAATGCAAATCTCTCTTTGGCTGGACTGGTCTTAGACATCAAAGATGAACAAGATCCTTCTCATGCTCTAAAAGCTGAATTTCCTGTACAGTTTGTACAAAGCCAGAGTAATACCCTGCTCTTCACTTAAACGTCTTCTATTGTTATTTCATGATCACTCATTTTAGGGAGGCAAAATACAGGCAGACAATGGAAACTGCTGAGAGTCTCACTGGAGGCTTTGGAGGTGGGCATTTTTCAGTCTCACCCCCATTTCTGCACAATTTGGGCAGCACCAGAAGAACATCAGTGACCAAACTCTCCCACCATTACAGCTCTAAGTGTCAAGAGTGAGGTAACACAGCCACACATCTTAGATGGCAATGCCATCCCGGCTGGGTACCAGGGATACATCTCCTGAGCAGCCTCCCTTGCCCCACCCCACACGCCCAAACTGCCCAGCTGTGCTGGGGCTCCTCCAGGACAGGGAGCAGATTCAGCAGGTACCCACCCGAGGCCTGAGATAAGGCGGCAGAAGAGGAAGAATCCGTATCCCTGGACGAAGGAGGAGAGGAACGCAAAGGCAGCATTGATTGCAAGTGATATGATGAGGCATTGCTTTCTTCCCAGTTTATCAGCCAGGCCGCCCAGCAAGACAGCCCCCACCATCATTCCTAAGTAGACTATCAAGCCTGGAAGTGAGAGAGACAGTCAGCTTGTTAACAGGGTGGAGATAGTACACAACGTAGGAGCAGATTCTAAAGTGCCCCTATGGCAGCTGATGTTGTCCTGGCATACTGTGCAATAAAGCAGAAATACTCCTACCCACCCCAAATCTCAGATGCCAGAAACTCTGCCCATTGGCAGGACAGTAATTTTCCCATCTTGTGCCTGAGATCTTGCATCACTTCAGGCAATATGGGCATACCCTCATTTGACCAGACCCACATCTTTCCTTCCCAACCTAGCTGCTCACATATCCCCTGCACGTAGGCAATGGCCAGGCATAAGCAGCTTAGGATGCACGTGTCCCAGCTGTGTGCCACCAACAATACAACAGAAGTCTGATGTCTTAACTCCTCTGACCCCCCTGAGTGCAGCAGGATGGAGGATGTGTGGAGAGAGGCTCTGTCAGGCTGCTGTTTGTGCTCGGAAAGCTGTGAGAGCAGGGAGACTGATGAAGCATGGTTAAATCTCTTTGCAGTGTTTCATCTCTTTCACTCCCTGTTTTTCCCGGCTGTGTCTGAAAGGATCAGTCTGTTACCCAGACTCACCTCGTGTAGCTCAGCTACTTCCTTCGTTACTGAGCCAAGATCTGGCGTCTAACTAAAGGACAGCTTACTCAAGAGTGCAGTCTTGATCTGAAAATTTGAGGAGAAGGGAGAACCTAAGGCTTATCTGGACAGTTTGCTCTGTAGAGTTATCTCTCTGACATTTTTAAGAAAGATGGATTCTTCTTTTTAACCTGACTTCACTAGATCTTCTACTATGGGGTCCTCAAAAGACAGTCTCAGTGACTCGTTTAGTGCCAGGCTGAATAGGAGAGAATGACTCCTGGCAGTCTCCCTGCACCCTGCTCAGTTTGTGCCTGCTACTCTTCTGGAGAACACACAGTTGTCCTTGGCTCTACTACTGCCACCGCTGCAGAAGGGCCAAAGATTTTATTGCCTTTTCCTTTATGCAGGTAACAGTGTAAATAGCACTAGCTGATAATGCTCAAAGGTTCAGGAATATATTTTTTCATTTATTTTATCTACTTTCCAGACGTAGTTCAGAAGAAATTGGTTGCAACCAGAGTTTTTCCGAGGGAGCACCGAGGTACGAGAGGCTGCTCCCAAGAATACCTCCTGCATCACATCAAAGCCCATTGACAGGATTATAGTCTGTGTCTGTAGGCTGCACAGTCCTGCTGTGGAGATCGTGGTGGGGCCTGACCATGGCTGGATGGGATCCAGACGAGCAGAGCTATTTCAGGATGGAGAACATCTGCTTGCCGGAAAGCAGAACTTGCAGTGCAGGGAGTTCTCAAAGGAAAAGAATGATGCTTGAGGGTGTTTGGAGACTGGGGACATGTCAGGTTCAAGACCCAGCTGATCAGGGGTTGAAGGAAAGCAGCATTGCTCCCTGCATCCCTGGCCCCGAGTGAAGGCATTGGATGCTGAGCAAGTAAATACACTGCCTTAATAGGAAACATTCCTATTCACTGACTGAAGAAATACAGCTAAAAGAAACATTTTTCGGGCATGGTTGACTCTTTGGAGGTTCACTCCTCACCTTGAACCAAGCTTGGCTTCTCTTGAGAGCCAGTGTCTTCCCCAGGATCTGTTCTGTCAAACACATCACTTGGAAAACAAGGTGGAGATGAATGTTTTTGTAATTCATTAAAGTTTAAACAAAACAATCAGTCTGGTGGCTGAAGGCAGCTCTGTGCCATCCAGCAAAGCCAGCTAAGGGCTAATGCAGAGTTATCTGGCAGCTGATCCTGTCTTCCTTTTGATTACAAATGCCTGCACTTGATTTAAAATGCATTACTAAATTAAAAGCTATGCAGGAAAGATCCATTGCAGCATTTGAAGGACACCTGTCTCACATTGATCAGATGTGGAAAAGTTTGGATTTCTTAAATCTCCCTATTCCACAGTAGGGTCACAGCAGGGTCACCTTTCTGTGAGTGATTCTTTTCTATCCACGTGGTGTCTGACGGGCAGGATTTGTGTGTCAAAGGCAAAAAATCTGTTCTTGTCTATTAAAAGCCTTTGTACCAGAACTGTGGAGCAGGATTTTGCCAACTGTACCTCCACTATGAGCATGTGGCTCTGTGCAACCAATCCTTTCCCTCCCTGCCCTGCCCTCCTGATCCGACCTGTCCCGGTGAGGTGACCTGAAGGTGTGTAAAGGTTTCAGGTACTGATCTGAAGAGAAGATACAGACACAGCTAAGAGTCTGGGATCTCTATTTCTATCAACTTTGACCTCCAGCTTGTTTGCTGAAGTGCAAATTACAAGGGTGAGCCAAAGCAAAAGCAGTTTCAGTCCAAAACCTTTCTGAAGAAAGGATCTTAACGCAGTGCTGGATGGCTCAATGCTTTTACCCTGGCTCCTGAGCCACATTTAATGGAGCAGCTCTGATGGCAGCCAGCAGAAGGAGGTGATGATGAGCCCTGTATCTACTCACTGGTGCATCACAGACACCCATCTGACAGCAAGCCCTGCCAGCATGTCAGACCCTGATGAGGAAGGAAAAATGATCTGCCAAACTTAATTTTTTTTTTCTTTTTTTTTTTTTTTTTCCAGAGAAAATCCCTGGATGGCAGATGTTCATCCAAATCCTCTCAGTAACAGAAAACATCCCAGGTCAGGAGGAGGTGGAGGAGATTGTTACTGTCTTCTAGCTGGTGTTTTACTGCAGTGACTGGTGAGGGGCAGCCTGTTCTCTGACCAGGAGAAGAGTGGGCTCACCATGGGATGTGGCAGTGCTTGAGACTCAACATCAAGAAGTGGAGCTGCTTTTATAAGGAAACCCCTGCAGATTCTGACTAAGGAGCCCAAACTTGTGATGGAAGGGAAGATTTTATCTCTGCAACACAACATCCATCAAACAGTGAGCAGCATAAATCACAGCAGAGCTGCTAATGTTACAAGCTCACTTAGAGGATGTTGCTTTAATTAGTTATTTCATGTGATAAATCAATTGATGTGTGGTCCCCCAGAAATTTAAAACAATAAAAATCTGTAGTAAAGATAATATCAGGGACAACTAGAGACTGTCTACTTGGCCAGGTTCTGAAGGGAAGGATCCTGGCTATGAAAATATATGCTTCAGGATTGAAACAAAATCAACAGAACACTTCATTATCACGGAGAAGTCTTTTTTTGGTGAAGACTGCATGTTCTGGCCAATGTAATTAAAATTTTGGGGTAGCTGCTATAGAACACTCTGTCAGCTGATGGATCTCAGGACCCAGGGTGCAGAACAAGGTCTGCTTTGCAGATTGCTGTGTCCTGGATTGACAACAAGGTGGCAGGGACCCAGGGAGGAGTGGAATAGTTACTCAAACAGCCTCTTTGCAGGGAGACCATCTTCCAGAGAACACAGTGATGGTTGCTGCCTCTGAAAAAGATCCAGCTCATATCAAGGAAACTCAAATTTTAAGGAGAATTGGACCAAGAAAAGTGATCACAAAATGGTGTTTCTTTTGCTGGGTTAGTTCTCTCCATCAGATGTTCTACAGTACAACATTACAATGGTCTGCACCGGAATCTTGACTTCTAAACTTGGCTTCAACCCACACAGACTTAGACTGTGCTAGGAGGGATCAGCTTCCCAATTGACACATAAGGTGCTCAGATGAAATGTTAAGGGCAACTCTGAATAAGCCATTATTGGCAGACTATTCCACAAGTCCTGGAGTATAATGAATGCCTGTGGGAAAGTCTGCAACAGCCTCCCATAAAAGTGGTGGAAAACCAAAGAGCTGAAATTCTATGAATAAATTTTTGGTTATGACTCATCCATTGCTGAAGTTATAAGGAAAATATGTGACCACTGACTGGGCTTATTCCCACTAGAAAAGAGGTAACATATTTAGCATTTTCACACTGAGAAATTTATTAGCCTTTACTGAAGTTGTGTGCTCTGTGTTAGACAGGAATTTGAAGTTAAAAGCTGAAGTTCTAGGAATAAGGAAAGGAATATACTGCAGATACAGCATATGGCTCTGTGTGTGCTAAACTGTATTTTTACTCCTTCAATATAGTTAAAAGTAGACTTCTAAGGGTTTCAGAAAAAAACCCAGAAAATTCAAGGTTTACCTAAATCTGCATCACAAGCATGAATTTTTCTCATTGTTAGTTAATGGGATTAAAGGTCTTTAAAAAGAGGCACATCTAAAAATAATCCCTTTAGAGACAGGAGAAAGACTTGTGGAATAAATAGAAAATTTGAGCAGATAAAAACCAAACAGCTCACTGAGAAGAATTAGTTCCAGAGTCCCTGGGGCTCTCAGGGAGGTGAGGAGGCTGCATGGGCCCAAGGTTGTCTCTGGTTTGCATGGAGCCAGTAACCACAGGAATGGGAAAGCTCCTACCTGCCTTCAAATCCCAGGCCACTGCCAGTACAGCCCTACAGTAGAAAAAGAGGCTCTTGAAGAGGGAAAGCATTTGGACAAGAGAAAATTAATAGGACCTTATATAATTTGCAGTTCAAGCTGTAATAAAATCAAAATTCAAGTACTATTGGTGGTGTAGAATCTGTTAGAGATGCACCTTATGGACACAAACAAAACCTCGTGAGTCTGGTCTGGAGAGCTTGGGAGATGGATGTGGCAAGGCACAGGATCCAACTGTAAGTAATTGAAAGAGAGGAATAAAGTAGAGATAGTCCTGACTCTCTTGTGCCGTAGTGATATCCCAGAACACGGGAGGATCTCCACAGAGGATGAGCTGAGGGCTGCTGGCCTTTTATGCCTTTCTTCCCAAAATTTTCAATCTGCTCTTCCTCGTAGCGCTTTCCCCATGAATCAACTCCACCTTTTAAATGGAATTCAAAGGAAAAGCTCGTCCCGTTGCACTCTCCTTGTTTAATACAAGCAGCGAGACTCCTTCCACAGCCAGTGGCTCTGGCACTGAGAAGGGAATCTCCCATGGGAAAGCCAGCTTTCCATTTTGGGAGATCTGTGTGTGGATATCGGGCAAATCTGGCTGCAGGGATGGAGGGGGGTGTGCAGCTGGAGCTGGGGTGGGTGGGTGAGCCCACGAGGCTGTGGCACAGCTCGGGTGAGGTGATGCACAGCCGGGCTCGGCGCTGCCAGCGGGGCGTGGGTGGTGTTTACGCTCAGCCTGCTTCACATCTCCCCACGGGACTTGTCCAGCCCCACAATATTCGTGGGACCATCTGGTTCTCCCCACCCAACCCCTCTGCTAAAGCGAAGATTTCAACAGAGGAGGCCAAACAAATCCTTTGCTGTCCAACAAAAACCTCCTCACGCTGGAACGCGTCAGATGAAATTCCCACAGTGTTTACAGACGGGGACACAGCCATTCATCCCTGTATCGGACCTGCAAAAATGTGGGGTGTTCTCAAATCACAAAAACACCTTTTTTTTTCCTCTACTGCTCGAGGTGATGATTCTCCTTGGGCTGCAATTTGGGCTGAATATTTCTGCCCAAGAGCGAACTTGCAGCCAGGAATCCGTGCCTGACGTGGGCAGGTCTCATCAGGGTGTAGTGGCTGCTCTGTTGCGGGTCCATAGCCGTGGAGGAGCAAAAGAGGCAGAAAATAACCACAGCAGAGCAAGGGAGCCGTGCCTGGGCCTGTCTGTGCTCAGCCAGAGAAAAAAAAAAGAAGTGGAGAAAAGCCATTGAGCTCTGCAGAGGGGATTAGGATTTACTGTCATATCAGGTGAATTCAGGTCAATGAGAAGCTGCAACCAGATTTTATCTCAGCTGATAATAAAACATCCTCTTCACACAACTAAAAGCAGGGATGTAACACATCCTTTTTAACCTGACTCACACAGCCAAGCTTGAATTGCTACATAAAAGCGTAATTACTTATAGGATCTTTTTTTTCTAGTTTTTTTATCCAACATTGTGAGGTTAAGAGTCTGTAATATGATATTCTCCTTAAAAAAATTATTATTAAATCATAAAAAGGAAAGGGAGCCTGAAAAAGCAATTTTATTCTCAGCCTTGGTGTAGCTGTTTTACAGTTACGGGCAAAGCCCTTAAAAATTTCCTTGTCTCAGTTTAGTGAACTGTGAAATGACAATAACACAACTGCAGCTCTGGGATCTGGGAGGGCTGATGCTTTAACCATGCCTCAAGTTTTTTATATGCAGGATGTGAAGAAGTTTAAAACATTACTATGTCATTATCTTTTATACTTGTTGTGTACTTGCTGCTCTGTGCTTGCAAAC
Organism: Dicrurus megarhynchus; assembly: GCA_013399195.1. Classification (NCBI taxonomy): domain Eukaryota; kingdom Metazoa; phylum Chordata; class Aves; order Passeriformes; family Dicruridae; genus Dicrurus; species Dicrurus megarhynchus. Next base: position 291,900 of record VXAD01012712.1, on the reverse strand, counting down.
ATAATACTTAGTCCTCTAAGAAGTGATTTATAGCACGTAAAGATATATATTTATAGGATATTTCTCCAAATAATGATACTGCGTGCCTTTCAGCAAATACAAAAATACAAATTTTATGACTCTTTTGATTATCCTTAGCAAATTAAAAAAAAAAAATGTTTCCAATAGGCTGTATCATACTGAGAAGGAATATTCTGTTTCAGTAAATTTAAGAACTGAATTAATATTTTGAGTACTGCTGATGAAAGCTCAGCAAACCAGATCTATCAAATGAATGTATAACAATAATGTTGTTTCATGTCACCAAACTTATTCTTAACAACTTGTATTACAAGTTGATTAAATCAAACTGCTAAAATCTGTATACCGTTGTTTCTTTTTTTCGTTGGGTTTTATTTTTGTAATACCCCTGAAATCATCTTTAAAATAGCATTTCTCATAACTGAAAAACTCCGAATACGTGTTTTGTCCCACTTGGGATATTTAGGGCTAAAATAGCTGTTAATTTGCATCTGATGGTGAGATGTTTATTTTCAGAATGAAATGTAAACGTTTTCTAAGATGTGTCATATCCATTTCACACATTTCATGAAACACTGTGGGCATCTGTTTATTTGCAATTTTTGCATAATTTGGCCGTGGTTTGCTTGATATTTTCCCATGACTGCTTTCCAAGGGAGGAAAAATATGCAATATGCAGAGTGTTTAATGCAAAATGTCCTTTCAACAGAAGCTGAACTTCACTAAATTGGTCTTTAGGAGGCATCTGCTTTCTCTCTCTTATTTGTCCCTTCTATTTCTGCTGGAGTTTGATTACTCACCTGACGTATTTCCCAGTCCTTCCCTCCTGGCCTCTCTTGTTATGGCTGAGACCTTGTGTGTTTAAATGTTAGCAGCTGCCTGGAAGTGACCTTAACAGCACCTGGGAAAACCTGGTTACGTTTCCTTAGCAAAAATGTGGGGAGATAATCGGTTCCTTGGGAACAAACACGAGCTTGTCTGTAGATGTTTATTGGTACGTGGGGATAAGGCAGGGGGCAGTAGCTCCTGTGTGGATAATATCCCTGCTTCCCTAAAACCTCGAGATAACTTGAGGGAAGGCTGTGCCTGCTCTAATCACCCCCCTGTTCATCCTGTGCAGACACACTCAGGCAAGGCTGTCACTGCAAGTTAGAAACTGAGGTGAAGGCTCTTTGATTGCCACCAAACCAACCCCTGAATGTGACTGAACCCTGATCAATGTGCGCTGCCACAGACCACTGAGGGAATGGATTCACGGAGGGACAAGCTTGTCTTGGAGGCTCTGAGCTTTGTGGAAGATACCTTTTTTCCTAGTTGCAGGTGGATGGGAGCTGAAGCTATTCTAAGAAAGATTTTGATGATTATGTTCTTGTCTCCATCAACAGCACTTCCTCAGCCTTCCCCTTGAGAAGCTGGTATCTGCTGTCCTTATGCCACAGCTGCTCAGAAAACAGGGGAAACCTTCTTGCTGCCCTGGAGGCAGGGCTGCACCCACACCTCATGTCCCTGCACTGCCCTGCTGCCTGTCAAACCTCCAATATCCTCTTCCCTGCAGCTGCCACCCTTCATTTGGCAGAGAGGTCTCCTTCCCTTCTCCAGACCCAGACACCTGCACTGTTCCCTTCCTGTGCCCTCCAGCAGCCCCCCTACCCACCCCAGGCTCATCACATTCTCTCTTCTTGATGCCTTGGGTACTCATTACTCACATCAGAGCACTGCTGTGCAGTGTAAGGCTTTCCAAGACATGCTTAATTCATTTTCACAAAGAGTCATCGAACAAACCTCAGATCCAGCAGCAGAGAAATGCTCAGCAGACAAGAAAGGGTGTTTAACAAGTAAGATGCACTGAATCAGAGACCTGCCCCACGTACACCACCAGTCAGTAACAACTGAATGCTACCATAAATACCCATTCTCCTCCCTGCTCCAAACTAAGATGAACCAGCTTTTATTGTTTTTAGGAAAATTCTTTTTTTTCCCCTCATAATGAAGTCATGAAATAGTGTGAATACAAGCTTGGACAGCAGATCCCCCAAACAAACAAGCTAAGGACAGGAGAAATTGTTCTGCAAAACCAGGTTCTCACAAGCTGTGTTTGAAAGTGGGCAGGAAAGGCAGCAAGAAGAGTTCTCTTCCCCTCATTAGCAGTCCCAGATTAGCTCTGTTAGTGCGCAGGAGGCTGGAGCTGGGATTGGATACAGACCCAAATGTCTCCTTGCTTATTCAGAGCTTATCAGAACACCCTGAACTTTCAGCCTTGCAAATACTGAGCTGGAAAAAGCAGAACGAGCTCTCTGGGGAGAATTCGTGTTCATTTTTACCTGTGGTTGGGCCAGAAATACTTCAAAGATAGATTTCCTTGTGACATTTGAAGTTTTCTCATTCAGGTGCCTGCCAGAGCTTGAGCTCTACAGAGATAGATATTTATGGGGTCAGAGTTTCAGAAAATCTCAGCTTTCATAGAGTCACCAAAATAAATGACCTGCTTTTCAAAAAAGGTCTCATCACTGAAAAGGCACCAAGCCTCGTGTCCCACAGGGAGCTGGTGAATTCCAAAGTCCCTTTGAAATCAGGATCTCATTGTGAGAGGTTTGCTTTTAGATATCTGACTGGAGATATTTCGAGCTAGAATTTTGAAGGGGTTTGTGAAGCAAAAAAAGTTACTAAACTCTTTAAGGCACAAAAGAAAGTACAAAGCTGGCTAACTATAGAAAGAAACATCCCGATCCTCAAGTTCAAAGAAAAAAGGGAGAAACAGAAAAGTGAATATGACCTTAGTACACCAAGAGGAGAGGTTTATATAGGGATAACTATCTCTTGTGTTTGTCACATGAAAATAATGGAAATAGAATGAAATCAAGGGCTGGGGTCTAATCCCAAATCTGCATTTACCTTGCATCAGGCAGGGCTTCTGGGCCAGCATAACCAGTATGACCTGCAGTCCCTGATGATTCCCTGCAATCCCAGTACGTGTCCATCAAGACATACGCTCTCCCTCCTCAAGCAGTTGTTCCAAGAGCTACTTTATTCCCCTTCCAGATGCTCTGTCCTATTGCGTGGCTGGCTCTCACTGCGGGCCAGGCTGGATCCTGTCCTGATTCTTGGAGATCTGGGAGGCTTTGCTGTCTTTGGCTGATGGAATTTGGCTTGCCTATTGTTCAAGGGAAAAAATTGCTCATCCAAACCTTTCCACCCAGTCTCACTCCCAATAACTAAGCCTTGTATTTTGACCTCAGGGAGATGTCGATAGTGATGCAAAAGGGATGTTGCCAGTAGCCTCAGCTTTAATCTGCATGCTGCACTTTAATTGCATTCCACAGACCTCAGAAGAAACCTCCATTGACTACATGTGATCCAGGACATATGAGCAAACTGAGAAGTTAGCAGGCAGAAGGAATGGACTGCACAGCTGATTTTCCGGTTGGGACTTTGGGCTGAAGAAAAGGGAAACCTGGAGTTTCTAACAGCTTTGAATTTTGAGTCACTAGATCCACCTTTAAATTTTCACTTACTTATCCTTGAACACCCCTTTGATTTTTGCCCTGTGGACCTGCAGACTGCGAGCTGCCTTGCCCAGATCCAGCCCACAGTGACCAGCACTGGGGCCACAGCACATTCTGGTAAAATTCTGCTGCTTTTGGGGAGCTGCCTCTCATCAGCATGTGAACCCCTCCTGAGTCAGATCCACCCAGGCACGACTATGCACGACATATAACACAAGAAGAAAGTCATCAGAAGATCCTGAAATCAGCTGGTCACTAGGAAAAGGTGTCCCAGCTGCTGCTCACTACATTAGAAGAGCTGTTTGTCGGCGGCACTTACCCAGCATCCCTTTGTTGGAACTGGACAAGCACATATCCTTCTCAGCACTGGGAAGAACAAATCCAACCACAAACACCTCCACCCCATCTGCCATCAGTGCCAGCCCTAAAACGAAGAAGAGAGTCCACTGGAAGCGTCCATGGCCACACTCCTCAATGATGTTCTCGTACTGGTGGGCAAGTTGCTCCTCGTCCTCCATCCTCTCGGCCATAAGGTCAGCACGGTCTCTGTACTCATCATCCACAGCAGGGGCTCGCTTCTTCTGCTTTTCTTTAATGTCATCTGGGTGTGGGATCCCTTGGTACTCCCCCTCATAGACCTCATCATCCTCATCGTGGCCTTCTGTAACATCACTCTGGGCATCCTCTTCCTGCGCGGGCTCATCCCCGCCCCGGTAGTAGCCATCATTGGGTGCGTCATAGTTGCCATCCTGATACCTGTAGTCATCTGAGACCTGGTTTGTGTTTCTATATCCATCATCCATTCTGAATGGAGAATTCTAAATGCTGTAGGTCACTGTGCAGATAATTCTAAAATGTGTGTGGATTTGTGCAATTTCTGGTGTTGGTTACTTGGACATATCTTCTCTTCGTTCTCTGGAACTGATGGGATGCACAGCTTCTCAGGCTGAGAAGGAGAATTATATATAAAGGTTCTCTTTGACAGAGTCTCATGCAGCTTTTGGTAATGCTTCACTTTTCAGCTGTCATTTGTGACTTGCTGGTTTCTGTGCCTTGGGTGAGAAAAGCTGCTGTCTGGGGAACAGCGAGGGAACAGCAAATTGCACAGCCGGGGAGCTAGGAGGATTTGACAGGTTTTTCCTGATTCATTGTGGTGCTGAAGGTCATGTCCTGAGAAGGAGGAAACAATAGCAGTGAGACAGCAGTAAGCTTGCAAGCACACATGCACTGAGTTTAATGCCCAGCATTTTGAACACATGCTTTTCCTCTGAAAAAATATGGCAACAGAGGAATGTTTTTGCATCGTCAAAACCCAAAGCCTCAGAAAAAACAGAACATTAAAATGTACCAAGTTCAGTGGGAACCCAAAGTAGAATGTAAAGTACCATGTGGTCCTAATTTCTGTCATTCCTGGAAGTCCTGCCTCCCATATGTGGTCCTGCTTTCCACAGAGAGCAGAACAGCGCTGGGCTGGGTTGCTGGAACAGAGCTCTCAGGTTGCTAAATATGTTTCCATCCATCTCCTCAGAGCACACTCCTCCCTGGTCCCTACAACTGCCTAACATCATAATGACACAAAATATGACCTTGGTTTTCTTTTCATCCAGATCCTAAAATTAATTTTATTTATTGGCTTCTTTTTTCCCCTAGTGTCTCTCCATCTGTATGCCAGATGTACAACTGGCACGCAGCATCTGCCAAGATAAAGTCACCAAAAGTCACACCAAGCTCTATTCTCCCCATATCCAAATGTCAACAGGGGATGATTTTCACAGAGAGCAAAAAACAAAGCTAATACAGAATCACTGCTGTCTGCAGGGAAAACTGAGGGAAGTCAAGACACGTTTAAACATATACTCCTTCTGGACACCTGATTTCCATTATTTTCCAGGCGGTTTCCAGCCAGCTGGCTCTCCAGCGTTCCCCTGCCTCACACAGCTGTAGACACAGAGTTTGGAAGCACATGGGAAAGGGAGTGGAGTCACGCCAGAGCAGCCAGCACAGCGTAGGCATGCACAGAACGTGGACTTTGCTTTAAGCTTTGAGCTACTTGCCTAAATAAAGTGCAAATGAGCTATGGATTGACATGGGCAGGCACAAGCCTGTGGCTCTGTGGGCGTTGTTACCTACACAGTCAGTTGACCTATAGAAGCGCACGCAAACGCACACACTGTAAATAACAGTGCTATATGCAGCTAAAATAACTTCAGAGAAGACATTCAGTAGCACTCCCTATAATAAAATGCTCAGAAGGGCGTCACTCCTGCTGCAAACGCTATGATTTTCTGGCAGCCCAAATGCTCAGGGTAAGGAAGGACCAGAGGCTTGACTTCTCTGCACAGATTAACGGCCATGCCTTGCCTGTTCTGTTCATGGAGCTGCTCCAAGGAACTTCATACAAGCTTCCTCTGCATTTCTGCTTATCTACCTATATATCTGTGGCCCATAATTACAACACAGCCTCTGCAGAGCCTGCCAGAACCTCTTGCTTTCCCCTGGCCCTCTGCTATTTGTCGCTGCAGTCAACGTGTTTCCTCTTCTCTATGCTGAATCACACCATACATTTTGCATCAAGTGAAAAAGGCAACAGGGCATTCTTCCAGGGCTCGAAAAGAGTGATCGATAAAGTAATAGAAAAAAAATTTCAAAAAATCCCAAAGGCCTTCTGATCAGGTTATAATGATCAGGAGTCTACAGTGCAGGGAGCAGTAAAGAGAAGTATTTGCATTGGCACCAGAGCTGTTAATGTGCAGGGGACTTAATACATCTAACAGCTATCAGAAGCACTTAAGTGAGTTCTACAGCTCTTGTTTCAATGCTGGAATGTTACCTTTCATGGTTAAAAAAAATTCAAAAGTACTTTAGAGTCTCAGAACCTCCCAGTCCTGAAGTAACTTTCTTGATTACACAAAGATTTGTATCATGACTGAACATCATGTTCTCCAAGGCAGTAAAATGTAGTTCCACAGAGACATATTTGCTTTTGAAAAGTAGGGGAAAGAGCCTTTTATTTAAAGAGAAAAACAAAAGAACAATATGTGCAAAAGAACATTAGGCTTTGCTTTGGAAGTCTTTAAGGATCATCTGCTGGCAGGTCATGCTTCAAAGCGACCTCAAATGCTGGAGCAGGAAGCGCAGTGACCTCACTGTGTTTGTCCCTTTCTGGTTGCTACAGAACTGGATTGAAAACTCATTTTAGGAAACGAAGTAACAATAACACTAATGATCAATAGCAAAAGTGATCAGACTCCGAGTCTCCACAGACCTTATCTCTCTTTTCAAAAGGTTAAAGTATGTTCTTGGAGACCAAGTGCTGGAAATCTTTTTGTTTTCTATTTAAAAGCTGCTGAGGCTTAAAGCTGGGCTCTTTGACTCCCACAGCAACAGGATCAAAGATCACAAACTTAGAAAAGACCTATTGAAGCATCCATGCTCTTTCACTGACACACAAAGATTGGCATTTACAAGATGGAATCACATCTTGGGCAGCCTAAGAAATAATGACATGAGCTGATGAGTCTCACAGACCGGTGACAGTCACCTGTGTGGGGAAGAACACGTAATTCAGAGAAAAGGTCATGGCAAGAAATAGGGACTGGGTTCCCATTCAGTTTGTAGGATGGATGATTTTGGGATCACCCTAGGAGAAGGGGCAGTGCAGAGAGGCAGGCTGTATCTTCAGAATGCTACACTTTTCATGTTTCACACCACTTGTTTTCTTTCGTTGCCACATATGCACAGGCTGATTCACTCCAGACCTGATTCTTTAACACCCTTTCACTCAAGCTGAGCTGTACTCACTCATTAACAGCCCCATTTAGCGTTTAGATGCGAAATCATGATGTGTCATAAAGATGGCAGGCTTGGATTGCTATAATTACCCTTCACAGTGATGCATGAGAGCTTGAGACAAATATACACATCACACCAAGCCTATTGTAGCAAGAGGGGTGTCAGTCTCTTCTCCCAGATAACGAGCAACAGCACAACAGGAAACGGCCTCAAGTTGTGCCAGGGAAGTTTCAGACAGGATATTAGGAAAATTGCATCATCAAAAGGGTTGTCAAGCATTGGAACAGGCTGCCCGGGGCAGTGGTGGAGTCACCATCCCTGGAGGTATTTAGAAGACATCTAGATGTGGCACTTGGGGACATGGTTTAGTGGTGGGCTTGGCACTGCTGGGTCAGAGGTTGGACTTAATGATCTTAGAGTCCTTTTCCAACCTAAATGATTCTAACTACAACCCTCGGCCCTTTTAAACTGCCAGTTCCCTTTCTGAGACACACAAGTGAGGTTTAAACACACAACAGACCTCAGGCTCCACAAGGCTGTGTCTGCAGGGGCGAAGGCAGAGGCATGAAAGCCTAGTTCTGGGTGTCACCAAAACAGCCCAATAAACTGAGTGTTGGACACAGAAACCTGGAATTCATCAGAATTCAGTTCCTTTCCTCCTTTCTTTACAATACACCATCCACCTTGCCATTTTCTTGTACTCCTTAGCTCTTTAGTAAAACAGATATTGCATACTTAGCCAGGAATTCAGTTATTTGAGCTCTGCAACTTAAAATAGTAACCTAAAGTCTTGGATATCCTCATAACAGAAATAGTATCTACTCTAGGAAAAGGGATGTTTAAAAAAGCAGATTAACACCTGCATTTGCATCTCTGAGGGCATATAGGTAAGTCTGGCATGCTGAGGTCATAAACTGGGGGCTGGAGGGTAGCAGAGCTTGGAGGGGATGCAGAGAAGGGTGAGTTTCTTGTGCCTGGTACCAAATGAAGAGAACCCAGGGCTTGTCAGAGAGCTGAGCTCTAGCAGAGAACAGAAATCATGTCGAATTAATGAGCAGGGCAGATATGAGAAGGGCTTTCCTGTGAAATATTGCACCTTGGGGCACGGTGGAGTTTCCGGAAAAGCAAAGAGAGTGAGGTTGTTGCTTTGTAGGAACACGAGCCGTGGGTGCACACAGATAAATGCATGAAGCACATCCATGGTGTGGATCCAGCAGGGAGAGAGCCAAGGCTGGGAGCTGCTGCCCAGGGCCTTTCTCTCTGCATGCTCAGGAAGGGACAACACTCAAAATCAGCAGCAGGAGGGAGAGGTTATTTGACCACTAAGGAGAAGGAACAGGACAGAGACTATAAAAATGCTTTCAAGGGATCTTTAGCATTCACCAGAATAATCCCTGTAAAACAGATGGCAGAGCAGTTTAATATTCTGCCTGAAGGACGACTCCTCCTGCAAAACATCCTCACCCCCAGAGCTGCTTTTTGCTGACAGCAATGGGAAGGTGCCCAGATCCTACAGTGACCATAAGGACGTTCTGCAGTCACAAAGCTGACTGTGAAAAAAATTCCCGAAAAGAAATTTTCCTCACTGAAAGGAGAAAGGTGATTATGTAGATAGGCTTCTGTGAAGTTCCAACCTCAGATTCTTAATGAGGTTGCAATTAATTTTGTTTGTACACACGAAGGGACCGGTTTTTGAGGTGCCTAACAAATCACAGCTCCCAGGGGAGCAGCATCCTGGATTTCAGGCAGCCAGCAATGACACCAGTGTTATCAGACAGGCTGAGCACAGTGATTACTGTGCTGCTGGATGGAAGTGCTGCAGGCTGAGCATCCTGGGCTCTGTCCCTTGGCCTCTTGGCATCTCTGTGTCCCTCCAGACTGCACATCAGGACAGCACAGCCATCTTCTGGTGGGAATTGCAGATCCCTTGCAGCTGGGGTTATATGAATATATGAATAGATGGCAACTTGTGTCCCCAAAAGCTTAAACCTTACATTAACCAGAATTTGGGGAAAAGAGGTCTCTGTGCTCCCAGCTTCACAGCTTTTCTTCACCAAGAAAAGCGCTCCTGGGTCTTTTTCACGTTTTCAACAGTCTTGAAGTCTAGCTTTTTTTTTTTACTAAGAAAAATGCTATTTTACCTTGAGAGAACTTCGAAAATTTCCCTCTTTCCAACTAGTATAAATAATAATAATACTATTTTTTTTTTTTAAATCTAAAAAATTAGACTGCAATCCCATAATTCACCAAAAACTGCTTTCAGATCAGGTCCATTATAAATCCTTCATCTTATACTGTACAAAGTTGCCCTTTTCATTGGCATCAAAAAAAAAAAAAAAGGAGGTGCATAGAGATTTGTTTCAAACTGAGACAAAATATTTCATTTAAGAAATGCCATCCTGTCAGCTACTTGATCCATTTTTTATTAGAAACATTCATAGAAACTGATTTTTTCCCCCTAAATAATTCAGGTTTGCAAAAATGGGATGTTTCTACCAACAAAAATTGTAACAGGAACTCTGCTCTCATGAATGTAAAATTATCTCAGGTGCACCTTTAAGAATACAATATAGAGAAATACAATATAGGAAAAGTAATCCTGCTATTTATATGCATATGACTAAAAGTATCTGACCTCTGATAGGCAGAAAAGGCCTTTTTTTCCACAGGGTTCTGATTATTGTTGAGGGGTTTTTTGGGGTTTTTTGCTAACATTGAAATTGCTGCTGCAGCCACACAATTCAACATCCAGAAGAGAGCTGAGCAATATCAACATTCTCCTGGACAGATGGCAAGGCTGGGTTCTTGGCAAGAATCTTGCAGAGGGAAAAGCAGCAGGATCTGAAGAGAATTTATATGTGAGGGAAGAAAGGAAATGAGGGGGCTTCGAATGCAAAAAGGTAGGAACCAAGTGAAATCGTAAGTCAGGGAGCAAGAACGGGGATTAATGGTCCAAACTATGCTCAGAATAAAGGGGGAAATGGCCAGGGAAAGATGGAAGCCCTGACATATTATTGATCCACAAACTGTGGGAAAAAAATGCTTTGTAGTAACAGTAGCTCCTGCCTTCATATCCAAGGATTATAAATGCATCTGGTGCCATCTCTGTGAGAGCTCAGCCCTAAGCCTTATTAATTCTTGCTTGACTTTTTGCTTCTCTCTTTCACTGCCAAAATAACAGCAGAAAAGTCTCAGAGCGTAGGACTCTGAAACACTTTCAGGAGAAGTTGGCTGTGGAGGACATCACTCAGTCAAAAAAATCCCCGAACCAAACCAATGATTGAGCATTATTTTAGGGGGTGATTGTATCGAAATAGATCACTTCTCTTGCAGGTCTTCAGCAGCCACTTTCCTTACTGTGCCTTTCTGTCAAATATCCTAATCCATGGTGGTGAAGAGCAGTGAGTCCCTGGGGAATTTCCAGGAGGATGTTCTCAGATCTGAGCACTGGCAGGGAATCAGTGCGATTTAATCAGCTGAAGGCCTGGTCTCTTCTCTTTGAAATACAGATCAGCCCTCAGGGTGCAATTTTCTACAGGATTTTAGACAGGTAAAGGAACACTATAAATATCACTAGGAAAAAAAAACCACCATCTGATTCCTCTCAAGTGTCACAGGATTGGATGTAAAATTTGTCTTTGCAATTAATGTCCAGAAGAAACCACAATCATCAAACAATCTTGAAGGAGGACTATATCACAGTCCCAGGTTGAAAACCCATTGCAACTGGAGCAATATCAGATCCAGTATAATTTCTGAGGTCTCTTTTCTTCTCTTGTTTAGAAAAATCAAGGAGGGTATAGGAGTTTTCTGGCTCTCTTACTCAGTGACATGGTAGCTGGAAGCAAAAAGGAGCTACTTTGCCATCAAAGACAACAAGATTACATGGAAGGGCATGCCAATATATGTTTTTCAGGTGTAAAATTATGTGTTAATGGCTACAACAATCAACTGTGGCTGCAAACACAGGAGGCTAACTGGGTCTGGGCAACAACAGATTTAAAAATCAAAGTCTGTAGCAGAGCCTACCTTTAAAAAGAATTTGCTTTGAACTGTGGAAAAAGAGGTGTCTTGTTGTAGCTTCAGAGGAGAGCACTATATTAAGTGAAAACTAAGGAGAAAACTAGCTTCTTCTGAAACCTTTTTTATTATTAAGAAATTATTTGATAGATATGTAACACAGGTTCAAAACTCTCCACGGAGCTTGTTAAGCAAGCTACGTGTGCCACAGATTCTGGGAAAAAGAGCAAGATGTTTGAAAGTCATTGACTTGAAATCATCTGGTTCAAAGAACTGACTTTCAGCAGTACAGATGGCACCTACTGATTGCTGCCCCACAGCACAGGTAGGACATGTAGGGTAAAAGTCCTCTGTGCAGTGTGAAAAACATTGATTTGCTCAGAGATGCTGCTGGGGTCTCTGGGACAGGACCCATTTATTCACTGTTCCCACACTGTAGGTTGGAAAAGATGGTGCTGGTGCAGTCCTGATATATCAAGAAATGCAGGGAAAGCAGAGCTGGAGTAATTTAGTGTGTTACCAGCAGACCTGATTAATTATTTAGAGAAAGCATTTTAGTTCAAAATTCTCTACTACAAAGTCAATTGAACTGAAGTCCTCCCACCGTTTGTGGATAATCTCTATTGATCTGTGGTGGGTTTTACACATTTCTGGGCAGGTGCACACTGTGTATGTTTGTTCCACTGGGAGAAAATACTTACTGCATTATTTGCTCCCACAGTCCTGCATTACACAACGTTCTGTGAGGAGAAACTGCTGTGTTTGAAGCTGAAGCATTTACAGTAGCCCTTGGATTTGGAAGCAGAGATGGACAGGTTATGAACACAAAAAATTCAGTTGTTTGATTGAACTGTCCTGATTTATGCTGAGTAAGAATCTGGCTGCACTGCTCCAATGCCTTTACAGTTTTTCATTCTCACCCATCCCACTGGGGGAGATTTCTGGTTCCCAGCACATTGCACACTCAGATGCCATTGCCTTATGTGGTGGTGGTGGTGACTCTCACAGCAAAGTGGCTGTGGGCTGCATTCAGCTTGTAACCCACTATGCCATGTTATGAACTGAGGGACAGAAAGTCTCCCAGACTGTTAGAGGGAGATTATATCTTAAAGTCTGATACTCTGTTGGTGCAGATGCTTTAAAGGTCATATCTAAGACAGTATGTGCTAAAGCAAGCTGGCACAGCAGATGAAACAGGGAACAAGCATCAGTCAAGCAGAATAAACAGCTTTTCTGAAGTTAGGGGCACAGACTAGCAAGTTGGGTGTTCATGAGATAGATACAGAGAGGAATGTTTAACAGTAGGAGTTGGAAAGCAATGGCTTAGCAACACGTATCTATGTAAGGAGGGACAGACTACATACTAGGATTCCAGAGAAAGGCCATAAAAGGTCAATTTGACAAGCTGAATATGGATAATGAGTTGAGACAGATGGTGTAAGAGTATGGTAGCTAATAAATAATGAACAGACTTGCTGCAAGGAGCAGACACGGGGAGAAGTCGCAGCCGAGAGCTTAGTCAGAAGGGAGGTGGTGAAGGGGAAAAGAACAGAACCAGGGAGGATGGAGGAGAATCACAGCAGGAGCGCTGGTGGGAGAGGAGTGTCTGCTTTTATGTGCCAGAGTTTTGTGGAAATGATAATTTACCCAAAGGAAACTTAGAAATGCATATGCCTGAACTGGAATTTGGCCATCTTACTGAGATTAACAATTGTCTAGCGGAGAAATCACTCGCGGTCTCTAAACGTCTTCTAGATATCTATTTCCTCTGCTCCTCCTCTCCCATCATCACAGTTCCTAAGCAGCATACAGTGGTCACAGGTCCCATCAAAGGCTGGGAAAGGTTCTCAGGTTTGTTTTGCACATCATGACTCAAGGCAGAGAGGGGCTAAAAATGTATCTGAGCATTGAAATGGAAATGCTGTGTGCTGTCCCCCATATTCCAGGGGCCCCTGTGGACCAGCAAGGTAAGGATTTATTCCCATCTTCAAACCCAGCTATACTCCACATGATGACCAAGATAGAGGCGAGCTTTGCTGCCCCACAAACATTTTCCTTAATGTGGAGCTGAGACATAAATCCCAGCCTGGACAAAAAGTAGTACTTAGAGGTGTCCCAAGGTAGATGAAAATAAAGGAGCTTTGCCAAAATCACCTGGGGGAGCCATATCAGAGCCAAACAACCAGCACATGTTTCTGCTATTCCCTTGTCTTTGAAAATATCATAATGAGATAGATCCTTTGAGTCTTTACTGCTTACTAATAAACCAGCCTCTCTATCAGCATTGCACCTGGCAGCATAAACCAATAGGAAATTGGATGTTTATTCAGAAACAACAGTGCCCCGGTGCCCTTTCATGAATTTGAGCATTTCTACGCGTGTTTGCCCTTGGACAGCTTATTAGGTTTAACCTTACTGGGCTTGGAGGCCCTGACAAGCTCCCAGAGAGGAGTGTAAGCAATAACCTTGGAAATAAAGTGCTTGCAATTCAGCAGATTCTGCCTGTGTCAGACAGCAAACATCCCTGATTAACTATAAACTGCTTAGCTTATTGGCAAAGACGTGCCTCTGGCTACAAAGGGGATTTTTATTTCATCACACTTGCAACCTGAGTTATTAAATAATGAGCTGCTTAATTAACTAATTCATTAATACATGGCTGTAATGAATAGATTTGCTCCAGTGACAGAGTCATGAAAGCAGAAAAAAACCCCTGATTTCTAAGTACTGCTTTCTTTCAGGAGGGACTTTATTTGAGCAAGTATCCTTATTAAACACCTCTTTCCTTCTTTTTCCTGCCTCTACCTAACAGACCAGCCTCGAGGTCTGCTCTGTCTGTTTTCCCCCAGGACTCCCTGCTCTTGTCCTTTCTTCTTTTTTGCCTTGCTCCCCCTTCCTTTTGGATCCATGCAGCCAAAGTGTCTTCAGAGTGTTGTTCCACAAAATGACCCCTTGCCCAGTGCTCCCACACTGCTGTGGCCAGGATGTCTCATCATCCCCAATCTCAGATGGGAGGTGACTGTGGTACTGATAAAACCCATCAGTTATTGCCCATGATCACCTTCCCATTGCTGGAGGACCACCCAGCCTCCCCACTAATGGAGACAAAAGAATTTACTGCACCTCACAGCAGCCTTTGCAGGGTTGTTATCTCCCATTTTCCATGGTACTGGAGTGTGTTGAGAAAGAACTCTAGTAGAGACATTTCCACAGGCTGGAAACCACTCCTGCCATCAGGAACAGCTCTTTCCCAGCCCAGGATTCTCAGGCATCAGTCTCTCGAGACAGCTGCTTGCCAGCTCCAGTGAAGTGTACAAATGCACTGGCCATGCCAGAATTCTCACCCGTTCCCAGAAATCCCCTACAGCCTGTCACACACACAGCCAACATTATGCTTCCATCATGCCCTTTAATAAGATTGATCCCTGTGTTTCCCTTCGGGGCTGCCCAATGATCAAGCCGAAAGGGGCACAGTTATTATGAGATCAGATAAAAGGGGTGGTTCCCAAACTAAATCCAGCCTCTTTCTTTTCTGCATAAGACCTCCAATACAATTGTATTGTGGCCTCAAGGGCTTTCAAAATTGCAAATGCACTATTCATTATGCACCTTGCCTGTGGAGAAATACAAGTGCAAGCAGAAGCAAATTTTTAAAGAGACTCCTTTCAAGGTTAAGTGGAAGGGAAAATACTGGAGCAATTGCTTTTGCTCCATTCATGTTCACGGCATTTTGATTAGTTTAACCTTTTTTTTTAATATGAAATGCTACTGAGGAGACCTGAACCTTGTAGCAACCATGATCATTCAACAGATTCCATTGTCCAGCTATCAAATTCACTATGTGCCCCACATATATCACTGCTGCACAAACAAAACCCACCCACAAAGTGATGTCTTCTTCTGTAAGGAGGCAATTTGCAAAGCCTGTCTTAGCTGTACCTTAAATATCTCAGATTCTCAGATCTTTGAACAACCTACTTTTGAAATCAGCATCTTGAAGAAAGTCATAAAAAATTGCCACGGGGCCTGGAATATGTTGGCGTCGACTTACCAGCAACCTTACAGATAGCAACTCTACATTTATACTTTTGTTTTCTGCTCATGAAGGATTTAAACTCAAAAGAGCACCCAGCAGTATTTTTGCACCTGCAGAAAAGGAGAATGGATAATTTGAGCACGTGTAATCAGCTCCTTAACATTATGGAAAGTTGGGTTGCCTGGCAGTGGTTTTTCCTAAGCCTCCCTCAATCCTTTCTTGTTCCTGCAGGAGACTTTAGGATAGGTCTTTGCAAGAGCAGCTCATTTACACAGAGCCTTAAGCTCAGTGTCAGTATCCTGACAACCCAAAGTCATGTGGCTTTCAGCTGTGCCATGGGGCATTTGCTGTGTCACAGTCTTCTGAAATGATGTTTGTGCCTCTGTGGAATGGAGAAGGAAAGGAGGAAAATACTGAAACAAGGAGAAGATGCTGCAGGAGCCAAAGAATGAGAGAAAGCAACAGCAGAGCATGAGATATAGGAAAAGAGGCAGGACAAGGCAGGGGATGGTGAAGGTCAGAAAGACAGAGGGAGAAAAAGGCGTAACAGTACCAGTCTCAGAAAGTAATGTTGCCTTGAGCCAGTAGAAAGAAAGAAAGAAAGAAAGAAAGAAAGAAAGAAAGAAAGAAACCCCAGTTAGGCTCAGCACTCCATAGCAGTGAGAAGGTTCTGCATTTCCTTCCCAAACACACTAATAAATTCCTGCATTCATGTTGGACATTAATGATGAAAAAGCTTCATCTCCCCAAATTAATAGCCACAATACATCATCAGGCTGTAGCACTACAGCCCATGTGTACGCAGAGAGAAAATCCTCAGCATCACCTGTCGAGGCAGAGGAAGGATTTAGCTGTTATTTATTGCTCAGTGTGACTCATGCCTGTGGGTAGGGGCGCGACAGTACAGATGGGAGTTAAAATCAGACTGCCATCGGGGGAATTTATGCCAGGAGAGTTGAATTCAGGCAACTTCTGCTTATGTTGCACCTGGAATTTCTCTATAAATTTGAAAAGAGTAAAAAAAACATTTTGAAAAATACATGCCTGTGCAGACATTTGTCAGGACTCAGGCAGGTTTGATTAGAGGAAAGATGGTTTAGTGACTTGGGCAACATCAAGAACTCTGTACATTTTCTCTAATTCCACAAATGGCTCGATTAACCTAAGGCAAGACATTTAGTTACTCTTAGGTTTGGTTCTTGGTCTGCAAAATAGCTGTAAGAGCTTGTTTTCTCTACCTGTCAGAGATTGTGTAGGGGAAAACACAGGCATAACTGAGAAGAGAATCTTGTAACCACTGATGGAGAGCCCCAAAGTTCACCTTTCTGTCCTTGCCAAGACCACTGTGATGTTGAAATTATGCTTGCAAGGACAGAGTCTACTGTGAATGACTTCCAATGTGCTGTTTCTGATCAGAATCAATAATATTTCCAGCCTGTTTCATAGCTCTCCTTCTGTTCCTCTCATTTCAGCCCTAGCCAAAGAAGACATGTAAGGACACTAAGAGTCATCAGACTCCCTAAAAAGGAGAAGGCAACTGAGAGAAATCCTGAAACTTGAGCATTCCCGTGCAAAGGAGATGCTCTGACTTTCAGAGGGAGAGGGCAGGTATCTTTTGACTGTCCCCATTGTCCCTGGTCCAAGTGTGCTCCTTCCTGCAGATACTGAAGTGAGTATTTGAGGAAAGAAGATCAGTTTCATTTGAGTTTCTTTTTCTACAACATTTTTTTTTTCTACTGGGAGAAATAAGTTCTTCAAGACATGAGGCAAAATATCAAGAAAACTTCACTCTGGTGTAGGCTGATCTGTAACTGTCCACCCAGAAGTTTTCTTGGACACATTTGCTGGTGCCAGCTGTCAGAGAGGGGATCCCAAGCTCGATGTTTCCCTGGGCTGTCAAACCCAGGTAGCAGTAACAGGAAGGCTGTGGAATGTCTTTCCCTTCACCTGCTGCACTGGGACTATTGACACAGAAATGACACCAGAAGATAAAGTGATATCTCAGTAAGTGGCTTCTGCTCCCCACGGGGAAGAGAGAATTACAGTCTATCACACCTGGAGTAAAGCTAAGACAAAATAAATTCAAGACTTTTGCTAGAAGCAGGAATCCTGGATGATATATGGGAGAAGGCAGGAAGAAGTGGAGTGTGAGAGCAGGTGTCCTCCAGATGACAAGCCTGGGGGGATTAGCTGGCAAATTTCAAGGGGATAACAAATCAAGGTAGATCACGCTAGTGCCTCTTCAGGGGAAAAAGGATAGAATATCCCAGGTGAAGAAAGTGGCAAGGAGGTGATGATCAGAAGTTATTTATCAAAGTGTAACCTCCCACTCCCTTGTCAGGGAGCCAGGGAATGGCCCACAGACAGGGTGGATATCAAGCCTTTCAGCTAACTCAGACTGGATAGGCAGAAGGCTACTTTCTGATGGCACTTTAGTGATGAATGTAAAGTCTCGTGGCTGCAAAATCTTTCTGGTTGCCCAGGAATAAGCAGCCAGAGCACAGAAACACACAGTGCCAAGCCTGCAGGAAAAAATGCTGTCACTGCCAGCCAGGCAGGAGGGGCAAGAGGTGACCAGTCCCCCTCTCGCTTGTATGAGATCCCTGCAGGGAAGTGATGGTAGGAGATCCTCATGGACCCATGATTAACATATCAATTTTGAACATTTTATATAGAAAGTTCTTTCTCTGAAACAGAATTTTTTAGGGCTCTTTGTGACTGCCATCTCTGTCTCTATTTCCCGTTTTGGGGATGGGATTGAGTGCTTCCTACCTTCCAAATATGCTGCGAGATACTTGGGAACAGAGGTAGGCAACAGTGCATCTCTGCTGGAGAAGGGCATCCAAATTGCTGTTGCTTGGTAAAACTGGTGTGTTTGTACTGTAGAGGAGGTTGCTTTCCAGGCCTGTGGAGTTGGTGCTTTGCCCAAACACTGAATTCCCTCGCCAGCTCTTCCAGCGAGGCGCAGATATGAGGAATCCAGGTAATGAATATGGAATGAGGACAGTGCCGAGTCTCTACAGCCCCTGCACACACAAAAACCTCAAACGAGTCTAGAGATGGGCACAGAGCTGAGAGCTGAGGCACTGACGTGTTGTGTTTTAAGCTCAGTGCTGGAAGAGGGCCAAGCACCGCCTGCCTCTTTCCCACAGTAGATGGGTTTACTGCTGGGATTGGGATGAGATGGGTTTTAAAGCTGGTCTGTGGAAGGGTCTGTTATTTCCAAATAAAACAATTCCCTGTAGGGAAGCTGAGGATTGGACACGGTGGCAGTGTTCCATAGTTACCAACAACCCATGACTGGGGCTGGGTCCTGCCCAGACCCTCACACTTTGAGGTGCTGGTGCCCAGACTTTTCTCCAGGACTGGCCTATGGCCTCTAGTGGAGGTAGTCATGAGCCACATGCCACAGCTGTCTGGATGGATATTCCCTGGTCACTGCTTCCCATGGCCATGTGCTGCTGTGCAGGGCTGCTCACACCTGTAGGATCCAGGTAAAGCCTCTTTTCCACAAAATTAGAGAGCAATAAAAAGCCACACTATACCTCTGAACTAATCTGAGCCAGGTACAACAACCTCCAGATGAGGCATTTGGTCTCTCATGGTTTTTTTAATTTTTAGAAAGACCTTATCTCATAAAATTTGGTGTCTCACAGGTGTGTCCATCCTCTACAGAGTGTAGGGGACAGCTTTACCTGCTTCCTAAGTGTCCCCTGCCCAGCTGTCCTCATCTAGACTCTCCTTCCAAGGTTCTGCAGGAGGCCTCTGTTCAACACCAGCTGCACAGTGCCTGAATTTGGGGTACCAGAGCTTGATGCAGAGTTGAGAAGCTTGCAGAGGTTTCCTATCTGCAAGCAATGTACCTCGGAATTTCACTGTGAGATAAGCAGGATTTTCTCTGGGAAATAACTCTCCCTAATCGTTTAGAAATTACTCTCCTCACTTGTTGGAAACAAAGAAAATGTCTCTCCCAGGGGGTTCCCGATCTGTTGCTGTCTTTGACTGTTGCAAATTCTGGGGGAACTCCCCTTTGGGCAGAGCTGGGGGACCAGCACAGTTGTGCCACTCACTACAGTGGATTGCAAGCATAGCAAGGCTTTGTGAACCCAAATTCATCCCTGGTATGTGCCCATGTAACCCCCAGGGCTGCCTCAGTGCTGTTCCTACAAACAACAGCCACTTCTGCCCTTCTCACTCAGAGCACCCACCTCTCCCAGCCAGACTAAAAGCCAGTCTGAGCTCACAGAACCTCTGGTACAGGCAGGGAAGCTTTGCCCGACTTTTCTTTCCACTTCTCCCATTTCTGGCACTTTGCAGGAGGGAAGCACTGACTGTGGTCTCTGCAGCAAGGGGTTCCCCTGCAGCATGACATCATGCAGAGAGCTCCCTTGGCTCATGGACAGGGCTGATTTCTTCTGGTAGAGTAACCCTGGCTGCCAAGTGAAGGCAAAACTGCTGATCCTTCTGCACAGCACCCTCAGCACCTGCCCCCAGCCACAGATCAGCTCCTTCTCAGACTCGTTTCCACACCAACAAATCGCCTGCTGTGCTGCCACAGATGGCTGAGGCACTGCTGACTTCCTCTGCTCAAAGGTGGCCAAGATTTCCAGCTTTCCTGCCCTCCCTGGCTCCTTTCTAGCTCAGTCATTCTGTGTGATTTCTTTTTTTAACGTATTTGACATACTTTTTAGGAACTTACCAGCGACATTGGCTCATGCTGCTGGGTCTATTCACCCCTGAGCTCTGGGATGCTGATGGGCAGTGTCTGTACTTCAAAGGGTGCTAGAAATCACCCGTGCTTTACTTGCTGTAGGAGACTGTGTGAAGAGAGAGTTGCAGAACCTGAATCAGCCCCCTGAGCTGATCGACTCTGAGAAGGGTAAGAGCAGAGAATATATAACTAGGTTCCTAATTACAGCAGGTATTCACTGCAATAAAATCACCTGTGTTTGGATCCCAGAGCAATCTGAGCTGGAGATTTCAGAGATATGCATTGCATAGATACACACGATTATTCCTTTGGCTTGATCCCAACTGCAAGAAAAGCGAGCTGCACTATCAGTGACTGAAGATTTAACCCTAATGTGTCATTTTTTCTTTCCACGATAAAAGCAATATGAAGAAACCACACATGGGCACAGATGGGCTCAAATACCATCAAGACCCACGTTATTTCAATCCTAAAGTAAAATCAAAATAATAAAAAAAAAAGGGATTACCATTGGAAAGCTCATATGTTACTTGAAGAAAAACCACCTTTCCGTTCCTTTCTGTGTCCCTTCTAAAAATACAGTCCTGCTGAGAGGAACAGACATGGTTTCTTCCACATGTTTCTAAGAGCCCAGAAAATGGGGAATCTACTAGAAATCAGGGGAATAACTCTGAAGGTTAAAAAAATCAATCTGAAGTGTTTTCTACTCCTTGCTTGTCTGTCTCATCAGGCTGATAAAGCAGGAAAAACCATCAAAAAATAGGCTGGTTTTCTATGAAAGAAAGAGGTGCTAAAAATGTTTTTTCTTCACATAAGTAATATTTTTCTTGAAAATTTGGCTGGTTTTCCCTGAGGATTCAAAGTTCTGCAGCAGCTTCAGTAATTTTCAGTGTAAATGGACAAAAGGAAATATTTGCTTCTCATACATTTCTAATTTGTCCAGAACAGATCCCTTTTCTTTTGAGAATAAAATTTTTGGATGAACATTCTTTGACCAGAGGGAAGGAGCAGGTTCTTCAAAGAGAGGTGGGGAGTTTCTCTTTTCCATGAACCCATTGGCTTCATTGGATGCTGTCCAGCTGGACCCAGGGGTGTTGGGACATTTGCAGCAGATGCGAAAGCCTGAAATTGAAACTGATACTGAAATTTAGACAAAGCTTCCTGACAGCAACATCTCTGGGGCTGAAGGATAGGATCTTGAGGGGATAGACAGAAACCTCATCAGTGGGATTGCTGAAAATCAAAGACAAACTGCTGTCGGTAACCTGTAAGTGTGAGCCTGCACTGACTGTACTGCTGAGCCAGAAGTTTTAAGAGACCTTGCTGTAACCCTTCCATGAATTAAAGATGGAAAAGACACCACAGCATGGCAGGAGGGGGTCAGTGCTGCTGTTGGTTTCCAACTTGCATAGGGTGTGAGGAGCAGCTTGTTCTCTACATCAGCCCAGTGGCAGGTAGATTAAACATCAGCCAGTATCTGGCTGCTGAAAAGAGCATCCAAATGCCACCCAGCATTAAGGGGATAAGGCCAAGGCTGCCAGGAGATGTTAAATCCAGGGAACTTCATCTGTCTGTGCGTTTCTCTTGAGTCATTGTTGCTTTTGCAGTGGAGGAGCCCTTCACTGCAGGCAGAGCAAAGTGCTGCAAGCCTCGGGGAGTGTTGTGCTGATGAAATATAGATGGGAGCCAGGCAGGCTCCTCGGGCTGGGTAAATACATGCACAGTAATTGATTCCATCTTCAAGCAAGAAATGCTCTGCATAAGGATGGAGAACAGGCTTGTTTGGTAAAGTGTGATATGCACAATTGACTCAGCAATCACTGAGGAAAACAGAGAGAAAACCCCTCCTGTGTGGTGAGTAACTGAGTAGTAACTAACAGGTAACTCCATTTCCAACCTTTCACCCTTTTTACTCCACCTGTTTTCCGTCACTCACTCAGATGCTATCTCTAATATCCTATGGAAGGAGAATCTGATGAAAGCAGACGCAGCATGGGCACAGTATCCCAATCCAAACCACTTACAGTCTCCATGACACTCCCAAAGAAAACATCTGCCTACCTGGAACCAGCAGGAAATGGAGTTGCTGATGCATGGCGACAAGCCAATGGCTAAGTGGTTACTATCATAATGAACATTTGGTAACAGCTCTTTTCCAGCTGCAAGGACAGGAATTCTCACTGGGATGCTCCAAGTTCATGCAAACCTGAATGGCTGCTCCCTGTGAAATTACTAAAGGCTTTGAGGGTCCTGCCTGTCCTTTCTACACCAGCTGGAACTTGGGAGATCTCTATGTGCTTTAACCACACATGACTGGTCAGAACAGGCCTCTGCTTCTGCAACCACAGTAAATGAATTATTTCTAGGCACCTCTCAGGAGCCTCTCGTGCTTAACTGGATCTCCCTCACCTGGAGCAAGCAAGATTCCTCTTCCTGGTGAGAAGATGAAACCTGAATGACCACACCTGTCGAGGGCAAGGCACAAGTCCAGACGTGAGCAAACAGGGCCAGATGGATGTGAAATGAAGACATGTAGGAAGACTCTGAACTGAAATCTCATGTAGATTGAACATCATGATGGTATCTCACAGTGGAAACAGCAGAAGCATCTCCTGCTCAAATAGGAGTTTCAAACATTTTGAAACCGATATTGAAAATTATTTTTGCTAACAGCAGGGATGAAATTCACCCCAAACCCACTCAGCTCCAAGCTGCATTTGTGGACAAATTAGTAATGCCTGGTATCCTATATCTGCCCACTAATTAACTCAGCAGCCGCTGCCAGAGTTAATCAGGGAAGCAGCCTCATTATCCCCAGCATCCCCACAGGGCAGGGATCCACCAGCTGCCACCTCCCACGTGCTGCAAAGGCAGGGCAAGGAGCTGCTGGATTTCCTGCTGTTGAAAGGCCACTGAAGCCCCTACCAGCTCCCCAGGGGAAAGTGGGTGCCTGTGGGTGCCTGTGGGTGGATGGCCCCAAGCCCTGCACCACACTCCTGCAGCCAAACAGCTTTTCCCATCCAGGGGAGATCCCTCCACAGAGAGTTCCTCCCACACACCTTGCACTGATGGAAAGGAGGGATTAAAGGAAGAAGCTGAACAAGAGCTACAGTTATTAATTGGGAAAAGACAAAGGTTGTCTCCTATAATTCAGGTGCCACAGACTCTAATGGGGCCCTGAGCCTCCATCCCACAGCCCTCGGGCTGCCGCGCTTCCAAAGCCTTAAAAGGGGAAAATCCTCTCATTCAGGAAGATGTGCAGGATATCAAGACCCCTGGGGAGGGTTTGTTCTGAGCTGACCTATTTGCCTGGGGGGTTTAATTCCAACCTGTGGGGTTGGCAGGCTGGGCATTCCTTCCCATTTGAGGGAAAACCTGTGTAGCACAGATGTGACAACCTTCATTTGCTTCCTCACTTGCCGTGCATTTCTGCTGAGCCACATGGGCTCAGATGCTGTAAGCCTGCCAAAATCACAGCATTATTTCATAGCAAGTGTGAGGGGGAAAAAAAAACCCTCAACAATGGTTAATTTAATAATTACAATGAGGTCCTGCATTTTTCAGTACATTGTTGGGAGATGGAAATTCTGGATGGTTTTTTAATCAAATGGGTCATCTCAGTCTAGTAGGAATTAAAAACCATTTCAGAATTCGATTTTTAAATGTCAAAAGAAATATTTTCTTTTGGAAATCTTCCAGACGGAATATCTCCCAGTGTAAAAACTTTTTTTATAATTATCAAAAAATAATTGAAATTGAAGAGCTACACTAGATGCTCTGCAAGAATGAAAAAGATGCCAAAATGATAGGAAATGATTTTCACCGTGAACACACATCCCATTTTAACAGCAGTCTTGATTTTTAATTTGATTTCAAATATGTTATGCATCACAGCCTTAGGGCTATAGATTAATCCAGATTTGCTCAGATGAGAATCCATCCATCGGCCCTGCTGTGACTATGTTCTTCTAATCAAATGCAATTAACAATTGGCATGAAACACTAAAAAACCATTTACGAACTGCTTAATGACTCCCATAAACTGAACTGATTCATGTCATTTTTGAAATCAAATTTCAATTAGGTCCAAAGAATAATGAAAAAGCAAATCCTGCTGCAGACATACCACCTTAGTCTTAGCAAGGAAGATAAATATGATCCCTTTTTTCCTTACTATTGGGAAAAAATGCCTTGTTTTGTTTAGCAAATGTTGGCCAGTTCACTCAGGCTGTAAGCAAAGCTTTGCTTGCATGTTTACTCACAGGCATTTCTACAGACTTCTCTCTCATAGGATGCTACCATCAAACTCTACAAATATTTAATAAAATTATGACAAAATTTGACCTAATTTATAGATAAAACAACCAGAAACCAATGCTCCATGATGATTATGTATTAAAATAAATGCAGTCCAATGCAAGGACTAAATTCCTCTTGCAGGAAGGATGGAAATCCTGTCTGAACCTCCACATGACCCAGAGGGACCAGCACCTCTTTACCCAGCCTGTCCTGTTCCTCCAGGCTGGATGGCCTCCCTGCCTGATAGGTGGCCTGGTGCTTTCAGGACAGATTATCCAGCATCTCTGCAGATTACAGCAGCATTTTAATCAAGTTGATATCTTTTCTCTGTTTATACTTACACTAATGAGATCAGAGACATTTTTCCAAAGTTTTCCTTTGGTTGCAGGTCAGATTTGCATGCCTGTTTTGGACACTCAGACAATGAAGGGAACTTCCTTTTCCTGCTCAGTCGAGTCTTTTCTGACAGCATAAAGTGACTCAAAGTCTCAGGCCAAGCTGTGCTGCTCTGACACTCCCTACAGTCACAGTCCACAGATCAACCCTCTCAATCTCTCACACTTTTGGCCCCTACCCTCTAATCCCAACTCTCTTCCTGCCTCTGCCTTTATCCTGTAACTCATCACAAATCCCTTTCCCCTCTCCTCTCTCTGCCTGTACCTCCATCCATCATTGTCTCTCCCAGGGTTTCGGGGGTGTGTGGGAGGTGTGCCTGGAGCTGTTCTGTGAACACACAGACCTCAGGTGTTGGCTCCCCTCACAACCAGCCTTTGAGCACCTGCAACAGCCTCTGAATGCCACAGGGTCTCTGACAACTCAGCCTGACCCCCACCTGCAATCCCCACCTCCCTGAGCACTCCCACACCTTGGCTCCGAAAAGGAGGAACCCAAACCCACGTCCCGATGGTGCCTTGTTGTTAAAACCCACAAAGTTATTTTGGGTCTGTTTGTATGGTATGGCCAGATGTATTCAAACAGAGACTAATTTCACCAGCACAAACTTGTCCTCACATAACTTCATTTTCATCCAGACAGAAGCTTTTCAAGCAACAGCAACGAAACCCTTTCAATATTTAATCAGCTGCGTGGCCTGGAACAGCAGGGACCAGCAGCAGCTGCCTGGCACAGAGCGGGCGAGGGGGGATGGGGGCTCTCCTCCTCACCAAGCCTCTCTCCATCCTGAGAACTTGCCTCCTCTGTGGATTTGCTGTGGAGAAAGCCAAATGGGAGCCCTGTTTCAGCCTCCTGCTTGAGCTGTGACGGCTTTCAAGCAGCACGGCTTTGAAGCAGCTTATTTTTCATTCCTCCCTTCCAAATTCCCTGACGCTTTCCAGGTGTAAATCTTACTTCCTTTCCTGCTGATGGCTGGGAAATTGCTGTGCTCAGCGCCCTGTAATTGTGAGTCAGCAGGACTTGAGCTCTCTCCCATTTCTTTCTGGTTTTAAAGCAGGCAGGGTGTAAGCTTTGGCTACAGACAAGGCTTTGCAGAACTTGCAGGGTGTGTGTTGGGGCAAAATTAGGCTTTTCTTAATCTTTCCTCATTCCCTTAGTGCCTGTTCCGTGTGTGTCACAGGGATTACAGGAGTTGAAAGGACATCATCTGTTGGCTCTGCAGCATTCCGCACAGACTCTGTTGGTAGCCACCACGCTTAAGGAGGGCTGCTTGGAAATAAAGCCTCAAGGAGAGACCCCAAAAAGACCTGCTTTAGTCATGCTTGGCTTTCCAAAATCATGTCAAAACACCAAATGCTTTCTGGTCAGAAATGGTCTTTGAATGTTTCCTACCACAGCCCCTGAGCCCTGCAACCTGACGGTTTTGCAGTGTCTGAGCTCCTAAGAACAAAGGATTCTCTCCTGCTAGAATTTTAAATAGATACTAATAACCAACCCTAAACACCCTTATCTAAAAGAAGGGGGAAAAAAAAGCACCAAAAGCATATCCAATTAGTGATAAATAATAAGTACAAGATTAATCAAAATTACTCTGTTCTTAATTCCCATCCTCTGGCTCTGAGAATGCAAAAGGCATTCCCCATCTTCCCAAGGGTGTCCCACCACAGTCCCCAGAGGGCCAGTGACTGGCAGTGGTGGCCAGCAGGATTTGTCATGCATGTGCTGGCCCCACTGGAGATGGGCTCCCTGCTCCTTTCATGCTGGTCACGGCCTGCCTGGCCTTACCAGGGAGGCTCAGCCTGCACCAAGCCCAGCAATGGAATTGCCAGTGAAAAGACTCCTCATCTCCTCCTCAGTGCCAGGAAGTCTGACTTTTTCAACAGCATCTATAGATCAGGAGAAGAAACCACTGGGATTAAATGTCATGTGCAGGAGCAGATTGCCTCCCATAGCACTCTCCCCATGGTCAAAAATACCCTGCAGGGATCTGTTCAGCCTCTCACATTTTACAGAACACCCCACAGGGATTATCTCCAGGCCAGGACTGGGAAAGTCTCCACATTGCAGTGGCACTGAGAGGACACCACACTTCTTCCTGCCAGCCTGGGAGGGTGGGAGGCCAAGGAGGCAGCTGCTGTGCTGTCAGCACAGTGGGAACACGGGCTTGTACAAATCCATCCATCACCCAGTGGGGAGCTGCTGAATTCCAGCTCCCTGCAAACTCATCTTCCACAAGAGCTGCTGTGAAGCACAGCGAAACACCGAGTTTGACTGGAAACACTGAATCTGTGAGAACTGAGCCCTCACAGTCCTGCAGCATCTCCTGGAGGAGCCTGCCCAGCACCAGGCTTGACATAGTCCTCATGCCAAGAGGTGTCTTGGAGCTGTACCTGGCTTCTCTTGGTCAGTTCTGATGTTGCCTGGGTCTTGGATTTGAGAAGATAAGTCAGCAGCCCTACTGACTGTCTCCTCCACATCACAACTTGGTAGATCTCTACCACATCCCTCTCTATCTGTGATCATACCTCCAGGTTTGACACACTAAGGTGAGCAGAAAACACCTCTGAAAACCTGTAGCCCCTCCAACTTTAATGAAGGAGATTAGAATACTTAAAGTACTCCCACATTTCAACCACCTCCGAGCAAGAGAAGTTGTAATTTCTTCTACCACCCTGGCATCAGGGCAGTCAGGAACGTGCCCAGGTGAGCTTAGATACTGGAGACTCTCTGACATCTGTTTGTAAAGATTCCCTGGGGTGGTACTAGAAAAAGAGAAGAATTGTCCTTGGAGTAGCCTGTACTTCCCAGCTCCCTTGCCCTGACTTAAATCTCATTCATAAGAGGTTCTTCCCTCAGTTTTGACCCAGGTCCTCTTTTGAATCCAACAAAGCCAAGGGAATCTGCCAGGCCACGTCACTTCCTTCTCCCCCCAACACCACTGAGTTGCCTCTGCCATAGCCGTGATCACGAAGTCGTGACTGCACGGGAAGAACAAACAGGCTGAGCAGATGGGGTGTGCGGGAGGAAGCCCTCATTTGAAACGCAAATAGCTGGTGGTAATTTAGCAGATGTGGTAAGAAAAATCTGGAGAGACAAGCATGAGGTGACAGGATTCCAATTTCAATTAAATAATGTGGAAGTCTCCCTGGCAAGAAAGATCTTTCATCTTCTTGATTACTTTGTCTTGAAGAGATGATGACTGATGCCAAGTGCCATCACAGGAATGATCTGGAGTATTCTTCATTTAAGATCCCTGCCCTCACCAAATGGATTTTTTTTTCACAAGGGAAATCCATCCTTTATAACCCAAATGTCCATAAGAAAAGACTAAAATTCAATTACAGTAATAACATTCATTAATTCTCTAGCACATTCAATTCTGTTTCTATCCAGAAACAAAGAGTTTAGGATCAGTCCTTCAATTCCCCATCATCAAATCAGGATGGCTCAGGAAATTTGGGACATTATAAATGTCTCTACATCCAGCATATTGTAATATTCATTTGGCCCTAGAATTTTGTCTTGGCAGAAGCACCAAAGTTATCACAGATGGATATGAGGTTTTTCTCTTTATAAATATTACTGAGCCATTAATTAAACAGGGGAAATTAGCTGTGCCTGTCTCAGCAGTGCAGAGGGACAGGAAAGCACAGTCACCACTGGCCAGCATCTCAGATTGAATGTGGGAGAAATGCACACGACATCAAACTGACAGCAGAGATACACTGGCATCAACATTACTGCAGGTTTTAGGAGATAATTCAACAAGAAAAATAATTTATATACATTTCTGGTGCTCAGAAGCAATATCCCAGGAAATGTGGAATGAAGGATTTTCAACCTTTTGAAACAAACCACGGTGTTTTGGTTAAAGGACACAAAAGCTGTCCTCTCTAAGATGATTTCCTCATATTATCAACCCCCTAAAGACAACAAATTGGGCAATTCCTGCACTTGCACTCTCTCCTTCTTGCCCAGTGCTGGGATTTAGTCATGCAAAGCCCCTTCCAGTTCCCCGTGTTCTCTTCACTCCCTGTTTACCACACAGATTTGGTACAAAAGATTGTCCCCCTGAAACACATTGGAAACAAAATTCCAAGTCAAAACCTACTGCTGAAGAGAGGAGGATCTTTTTCTTTAGATTTAATATAGCTGGTGCTTGAAACTTCTAGGTTTCTCTAGAATAATCACAAACTCCAAAGTGCCCTACTCTCAGTGTCACAGTTTCTAACATCAAAGAGTAGGAAATGTGTGAGTTTTTAGCAAGTGGGGGTTTCTGCATGAATACATCATGAGAGGAATATTTTTATAAGCAAGTAATCTCTGAAATGTTCTCCAGAACTAGTTTTAATTCTGCCTGTCATAAATAAATCTAGGGAAAAAAAATTGCTTTGGTATCCCCAAACCAAATTCTGCACCAGTTTTTGGGTGAAACAGAGGTCTGTCAAGAAGGTCATATCTTTGAACCTGTTAGAAAAATCGCCAGAGCTTCACCACTACATTTCTCCTTTGTTTTTTCTGTTATGTACAGACCTTTGCAGATTCAATACAGCCAGATTGCAAAGGCTGCTCTTAGGTTTATTATTCCCTGATCCTCTTTAAACAAGGGCCCTAAATTCATCCCTGGTACAAGAGCTCTGCTGTCACTCGGCTAAGATGCAGGACACCTATTTTGAGAATCCTGTGAGACACTGACTTGCAAACCTCTCATTTGGAGTAATCCAATGTCCAGGACACCAGACAGCTCATGGTCCTAATAGTGTCCTGTGAGACCCTCTTCCTTCCAAGCATCTTTATCTGCACCTCTCTCTATATCAGCCACTGGCAGAACCTAGGGGATTGGTTTCAGTGAAAAATGCAGCTAGACTTCAGGACAGAGATAGTTTATCAGCTAGGAAAGCTGAGAGGCTTTAGGGGCAAGAATTTATGAATGACTTCCCACAACTCCTGCAGTAACAAGCACGGGGCAGAAAAAGCAGCATTCAGGTAGGAGCTTACATAGGACTACCCCATGGAAAACATCAGACCAAGCTGGAAATCACAAAGGAAAAAAAAGGTACAGGGTGGGCAATGGATCTGCCTGTGAGTGAGAGCTGGTCCGACTGCCCAGGCACACGTATTGATCTGCTTGATTCCCAGCCTCTCACTTAACAGTAATTAAATTGCTTTGGTGAGCACTGACCCCTGGAAAAGCTTCAGTACAAACCAAATAAGCTTCACTAGTTTTTTTTTCCTGTCTCTTTTTCAGCTCCCTCCTTTTGCTTTTCTACCCCATTAAGCCCTGTTACTTTTGCATCTGGACCGATTGCCCAGAAAGGGACCAAAGAGAAAAGCATCATTGCTTACCAGAACTGGGAAATATCTCATCACAGCCATTCACCAGCCATTTCCCCTTTTTGTAGCCCGTGGAGCTGCTCCTGAAAGGGTTGCCCCTTTCTGCTGGGATGTCACAAGCCGGAGATTAGAAGTAAATGCTCTGCAAGCCAAGCCGATCATCCCACTGCGACTACATCCAGGTACTGAAGCATGAGCTATGGAAAAGTCCATCAGCCAGCAGAAAACATCATGGCATGCACACACCTCCCAGCCACGGAGCAATGGGAGTGGAGGGAGGCTGCAGGCAGGAGGGAGAGCAGATGGGAGGGGGGTGGCTTGGGGAAACCAGGCAGCGGGAGATGCTAACATGACAGATGTGTTGGCTTTAAGTTAAACAGGAAATTGAGGATGTTCAACGCAGGGAGGAAAAGCATTAGCTCACATTAAAGGCAAAGACTTTCCCTGGTCTTTCCCTTCTTTGCTTTCCCTCTTCCACCCAGGCTTTCTCCAGTAATTTCTAGCTCTGCCTTCACAGGCAGAAACAAGCCAGGATTGATACTGACTCTGATTGTGTGTCTGAGCAAGGCAGGAGCTGCAGGGCCAGCCACAGAATTCCCCATCCTAGCAGTGAGTTGGGAGACTGTTCTTTTACTCCCTCTTCAACTCAGACTCCCCTGACATTATTTAAACAGCATCCTCTAGATGATGTGAGTAAAAGAAGGAGTGCTGAACAGCAGAACAAGGCTTTCAATTTGTCCCAGTTCTGGGCAGGGGAAAACACAGCAGGGTCAAAATCCTGATTTAGGTTATGTAGGATAAGGAGCAGAGAATGGAATAAATTGATTTAAATGCAGGGAAAATAAAGTGCCTTGGTGCACTTAACTTCCCCATGAATAAACCTGATTTTTCCACAGTCCAGACAAGGGTGGCCAGGGTGAATCTGGGGGATAAGAGCTGTACTGTGAGGGTCTACAGGTCCAGGGAGATGTAACTCCAGGGCAAGGTGTCTAGATGCACTGATTTCTTAGTTACAGCCTGGAAAACTGAGTGAAGGAAGGCAAACCATACTAGCTTAGAGATAGATCCCAGCTTCTAGAGATTAGGGGAGGAAAAGAGTGGCCCCACCACAAACCCATGGACAGAAAATCAGCTAGGACACAGGGACTCTGCTCCTGTTCCATGAACTGGTCCTCCCTGCTGGCTTTTTCCACTGCACAAGGAGGAAAAGTCCCTGGTCATCTGTGCAGAACTGGGTTTCAGCCACAGCCCAGTGTGCACAGTTGAGCCTTTCTCATTCCTCTCCCCACCAAAGCTTTGTCCCAGGACCCGCATGTAGAGGGTCAAGAATATCTCTTCTGTGGTATGAATGGGCCCCCAGAGTGAGATTAGATACAGAACTCCTTTTTTTCTAGCAGCTGTGCATTAGGTAAAGAGCAGAAATCTGCT
This sequence comes from Dicrurus megarhynchus, assembly GCA_013399195.1. Lineage (NCBI taxonomy): Eukaryota > Metazoa > Chordata > Aves > Passeriformes > Dicruridae > Dicrurus > Dicrurus megarhynchus. The sequence continues at coordinate 260,363 of VXAD01012712.1, read as the reverse complement.
ATGGACACTTGCTCCATAATGGAGTGAAATATTCAGGTTTTGGTGCAATCTAGCCTGCCTCCCTGCTTGCATCCCATTCTTCCCCACCCCCTCACTGTCCCTGAGCTGTGCTGTTGGCCTCCCTTCAACATTTTAATGGAGTATTGACAGCGATCCATTCGCACTCCAAACAGATGAACCTGACTCGCATCCCCAGAACCGCATTTGCAGAGCCAGCCCAAGCAGGTGGGTTTGGAGCATCTCCTCGGATGGGTCAGCTGCAGTTCCTAAAGCATCCCTTTTTCTGGTTAGAGAAACAGCTTGGAAAAGTCTGGCGAGGATATTACACTTTGGAAGACTGCTGCCTTGGGTCTCTTGTCCCTCCTCCTACCTGCTGCCATGCTCCCCGTCTCTGCAATTATTTATAAAGCCCCATGTTCTTTCCTAATTGGGATGTTCCCTTTTGCCTTGCACGTCACTCGTGTGTCACTCTGCGTCTGGGTCCCTGGTGACCTCTTGGAGTGCTTGGCAAGGCTGGCAGTAGCCAAATGAGTCATCAGCAACCTGCTGGCATCTCCCTCCCTCCAGCCATTTTCCCCCCTGGCTCCCACCAAGCCTGGCTGCAGCCAGGGAGGCCTGGGGGAGTTTAAAGCTGTCTAATCCCCTGGATAATTCATGGAAAGAGGATTACCCATTCTGTGCAGAGCCCTTAACCTAAATATAGACCAGCCTTCCCCTTGCATTGCAGCTCCTGTGGCACAGAGGCGTTTTCCATGCATTGCTTCCCCATCCCATCTTAAGGGTTAACTGCACTCTTGCTCAAATCTGGGACAACCTGGTTCTAACCCATGGAGCCACAGTGCAATAAAATCAGGGTTTGTAAAGCAGAGGTGAGACTGTGTTCTGCGAACACCAGCAGCATCAGTGCAGACTCATCCCCAGAAGCACATTTCCTCCCCAAGAAATGGCAAACTCCTTTGTTGGGGGGTGTCAGGGAATACACTTTCTTACTGTAGATTTGGAAACCAGCGTCATGGTGCCATCAGAACCTGACAGCAATGCATCAGGAGGGCAGAGGGAAGTGCTAAACTTGGATAATCCCATGGGATTTACAGCAGCCTGCCCCAGGACCTGTCTCTGCTGCCCACCCTGGGCCCTGGGTCACCAGGAGCTGGGTTATCCCTGCTGCCAGAGGGTACAGCCAGAGAGAGGGTGAAAAGGGAATAGTTAACTAATAATAGTTGATGTTACCTTCCCTGCTTGCACTCTGGAGGAATAAAGTGGGGAGCTGCAGGAGGGATTCCTGATGGATTTAGCAGCTTCCTGGGAGACCACAACAAGCCTCACCTCTCTCCTCATTTTCTCTCTCCTCCTTTTCCTGAGCCTCTCTCCTCACCCTCCTCTGGTTTTCCTCCTCTCCTCTTCCCCAGATGGTGAAATGAAGTCTGACACAGCCACCACAGGCTCCCCTTTCCTACAGCACCATTTTTTTTTTGGCAGTTAACGTCCTTATGGGACTTTAGTCACCGTAACATTAAAGCATTCATTAGCACAGGAGTAATTCCATAATCTCTTCAGAAGAGAACAATTTCAGAGGTTCAGCTCATGATCTGGAAAATCAATTTGCCAGCTTGACGACGCAGGAAGAGGATTTTCAAGGCTGGCTTTGGCTTCCCCAGCAGGACTGTTATCAACCCTGGGACCTGGTAGCCAGGAAGAGGCCACCCACAACAGCTCTGAGGGGACAAGGCAGGAGCTGGGGGCTGTCATTTGGCTCAGGCAAGGAAGGGAGCTGTGGCAGTTGCAGGATGAGCCTCAAAACCAGACCTGTCTCACGAGGTTTTGCCCAACAGTGTGCTGTACAGGTGGGACAGCACCACCACGGACCATGGGGAATTTTCCTGCCTTTTTCATCTCTCATACTTCATTTCACCAAAGCAGTGCTCCCGGGTCAGAGGTTATGGTGAGCATGAAGGGATGCATCTTAAGCATCCTGCCTTTTCCCTGCAGGTACAGGCTAAACTAAACTCTTGCACACCCTGTACCAAGCACCAGCCCATGTGCTCCTCCTCTCCTCATGGAGTTTTTCACACTTTGACTGTGCTGTCAGAAGCTGGGGCCCTCACCCTGCCTGCAGACACATGGCCAGATTGGCAGAAATCATCTGCAGGTGCAAGGCTGACTTTTGGGAAGCACCCAGCTCTGAGCTTGCAGGTTGGGGGCTGCCTCAGAACCTGAGTGGGCTTCCACCTCCAGCTCAGCTCCTTCAACCAGAAGTTGTCAGGTACCAGAGACTTTCACATAAAGATGTTCCAGAACATAAATAGGTACAAAAAGCTGCTGCATGGGACAGACCGCTCAGAATTTGGCAAGCTGAAGTGGAAGGCTGTCTCCTGTCAGCTGCTCTTTGGTTCTGGCTTTGATGCTCCCAAAGGGTTCCCCAGCACCCACGTTACGCAACTGCAAAACTGTGTATGGAAAACCTAAGGTATCTTTGCAGATCTGATCTCCTGCTGAGTTCATCTAACAGTGGTGGGCATGCCTTTCACAGCAGGGCCATGAGGAGGAGAAGCATCAGGAGCTAAGTGGGACATCTTGGAACTCTGGAGACCCAGGGCCCCTGTGGTAGCTCTCTTTCGATGAAAGGAGATGTTCCCCTCCTCTTTCTGCAGGAGGGTGGAAGAGGGCTTTTCTATTGTGAAGAAGGACCATAAGAAGCCATGGATGCTGCCTCTGCTCCCACTCCTTCCTCCAGGTTGTCCTGTAGGAGTCTGACCATGGACATCCCACTGCATGAAGTTTTAGGCCCCGTGTCCTTTAGGGCAGAGGCACTGAGGTGTATTCCCAAAAGAGCAGCAGACGTTGGGCTCAGTGCCTGGGATGATCAGTGCAGCTCTGTTGTATGTTCAATATCTGGCTAGGTAAACCAGAGAATTAACCCTTTTCCTCTCCCTTCCCCCAAGTGATAGCACCAGGGACACAGAGGAGACATGAAACAGCAATTTTCATGACATTTCAGACACATAACTTCCTCTCATCCTACCAGAAATTTCTACTCTCATGGCAGGAGTTCTCCATAAGCTCTAGTGTGTGCTTATAAGTGTCTGACCTAAACAGTCAGGGATCCCCCTCTGCACACATGGAGCACTGCATGCTCCTGCCCTGTACATTATCACCATCAGGCTGTCACACTTTTCCTTTTTTCTCGAGGCGAGGTCATCCCTGACAAGTAACATCCTTGCAGAGCCACTTTTTACCCATTATTTTTAATGGGATCTTGGTGTCATGGATCATATTGCTGCAGTTTGACAAAAGTAATAAGATTTTCCCTTGAACAACACTTGTCCTCTGAAAGAAAAATAGTCCCTGCAGAGATGTGTGCCTGGATGTGTTACAGGATGTGCTGTGGGCATGCACACATGCACGGGAACTTGCCACCCCAGCACCTGCATCCTGCCACAGCCGCTGCTCAGAGAGCTCCCAGATCACTGCTTTCGCTCTGTGGCTTGGTTTAACCCCTCCTAAGAGAGGAGACTAACTGCAGTTTTATCTTGAGGTGCAGTTAAGCTCTCGTGGAGAGGATGGTGAAGGGAGGACGATGGCAGAGGGTGCTGGCTGCGCAGGACAGCTCGGTCGGTGCGCACAGGCACCGGCACACCCACACACAGCCCCGGGGTGCCAGCACCCCCGCAGTCCCGCACAGCTCCATGCGGACACCACAGCCCCTGCCCCCAAGGGAGCACCTTCTCCTTCTCCCTGCCGGTCCGCCGCGGACGGAACACCCACCAGGAGCACTCTGGTCCAAATTGCTCCAGCCCAAGTTAAAACTCCACAGCGCAGCAGCTCCCGGGCTCGCAGCAGGGAGCGAAGGCAGCATAGCGGGGCTGGTTTAAATTATTCACAACTGCCCTGACCCCTTCAACCTCATCACACCGACCCCGTCCCTACAGTTCCCACCGATCCATCCCAACTCTGCACCCTTGAGCATCTTCTTTTTTCAGCGGCATCTTTTGTTTTAGTTCCTTTTCCCTCCCCGGCACGGATTCCCCGCGGGATGCCAGCTGTCCCCCGCGTTCGGTGGAGCGGAGGGAGCCCGCTCCTTACCTTGTGCAGCCCGAGGTGCGGGCGGTGCGGCGGCCGGGGCGGTGCGGCGCAGCGCGGCTCTGCGCTCGCATCTCCTCTAGCACTGATGCAGTCCTGCCAGGCGCCGCATGCCAATGATGCAGCCTCGGGGATCCCAGCCCAGGAGCCCCAGCGCTGGGAGGGAGCCCGGCGTGTCCTACCTGCTCCCCTGCCGCCCCCAAGCCCGGCTGCGGAGCCAGCGGGGAGGGAGCGTGCGGAGGCAGCCGAGGAGCAGGGGAGAGAGGGGGAAGATGCACAGCAGGCAGGGGGAGAGAGGCAATGCTTGTGTAATTTCATCACGGTAATAAAATCCAACCCAGAGTCTAAGTGTTGCAGCTCTCTAGCAGAGTTCTTCATTACATGGGGGATATTTTTTTTTTTTTTTTGTAATTACTGACATACAGGAATGTTTCTAGCTGGAAGCAGAGGGGAATCCCAGCGTGACTGGGCATCCTTCATCTCTCCACTTCATATATTAGACCGTTGCTACGTTTGAGACCCCTCTCCCCGGGATTGCTAGGGAAGGGGCATGTTTCAGACATAATCCTGGGAAAAGCCTGTTCTCTTTAAAAATCCCTTGTGTTTATAATTTGCGAGTTCATTGCCAGAAGAGTAGCAGGAAATATCCTGCTGTCCATGCAATTTGGTGCTGGAAAGAGACCATGTGGACACAGCAGCATGGAACATAGCCTGCCCTGGAAACCCATCCCCATCATTCTGTGTTATTAAAAGAGATAAGCAGTAACATGAGGAGGTGTCTTACTGAGGAACAAAGCGTGCAGCTCCTAGGAAAGCCTTCCCAGTGCACCTGGGGGGCATGTCCACACCCAGCAACATCTCTCCATGCAGAGGTGCCCAGATTAGTCCAGATAATGAGAGCAATATTTTCACTGACAGATTTTCATTGCTGCTTCTGCTAACCTAAAACTGAAGAGCAGCATGGATCCACAGGCTTCCCAGAAATGGAACAGGGGCAGATTTACAGGGCAGTGTGAGTTCCTTGTACTTGAGCAAAGAAGTGGAAGTGAAAACCCGGCCACTCACCCTGCCTCTGTCAGCAGGTGACATCTGGAAAGCCACTTTCCCATCCTGTTCCTCAGTTTCCCCACTTGTAAGCCAGCACTGGCACTACTGGGTTCCTTCATACATACATACTCTGCCTTTCTTCCCTGTCCCGTATGCTACTGCTCCCCCTCAGCTCACCTGATTTGAATCTCCAGCTCAGGTGTGTTTGTAATAACTGACAGCATTCCAAACTGGGCCTGCAAATTCTCTGTTTATCCGATGGCTTGCTGATACAGTTCCTGTGACTGCACTGGTGGCATCACTGCCATACGGAAAACGCAGTAGGTGATTAATTCAGATTTTTTTTTTTTTTTTTTACACCCACTCATAAAAATTGGAACTCGAATCTGAGGTTCAGCTTTATTCTCCCTTGCACAGTACATTAGCTTAATTGCGTTTTGTGTTTGGTACAGTGCACCGATCACTTTGATGTGGGAGCACTTCAGAAGTCAAATTATTACCAGAACTCCTGCACATTACGGGCCAAGTATCAAGGCCTTGGCAAAGCTATAAAGAGCCAGTCTATCACCGTGCCACTGAGCACTGCTTACTTGCTTGTCGCTGCTCCTCTGAGCCCTCCAGCTCATTAATACTTCAAATTCCTCTAATCACAGGAGCTCTGTTTGCAGGTGTCAGATCCGTCTGTGGGTCATGCTCAGGAAGCACAGCACCCTTCATGCTGTGCTCTCCTGGAAAGGGCTTGGGACAGTCCCAACTCCACTCCAGAGGCTGTTGGAAGGAGGCTGCTCTGCCTCATGTCACCTTCCACTTGCAGGATGGATTGAAAGAGAGCAGAGACGTGGCAGGCTGGCCAAATGAGCACCCCAGTCTCCCTGCTGGGCTTGTCTCCATTCCCAGAAAATTCCCTGCATCCACTTACTGTTTCCCATGCAGCAGAGATCGAGCTTGGGTAAGCGTGTATTAAACCTCCCTGCAGAACGAGCAGAGAGGGAGGCAATAAATCTGGGAGGCGTTCCTTGCCAGTGCACTGTGATTATCAGAGTTTCTAATTACCTCTGCACCCTCCTGTGCTCTCCCTGTTAATCACTGCTGCCCGTATCCAGGTACCTCGGCCAGACAGAGCCATTTTCCGTGGTGCCATATGGTGCCAGCGGGGAACCTCACGGGCTGCCTGACATCCGAGGCAGCAGGACAGGGAGGCCTAACATCTTCCTGTTCAAAAGAGCACATTAATGAAATCTGCAGCAATCCAACTGTCTCAGAGCTGCAAGGAGCAAATGGAAAACAAAGCAGAGCTGCAATGAAGAAGTGCCTGGCATGGAGATGGATAAAATTACATAAGCTCTTATATCCCAGGGCAATAGGAGACTGTGTAAAGGCTGATCATGAAGGTGTACTTATCAACACAATTACACAGGCAAAGAGGGCTTGATCTAACCCCATAAGCTTGATTTAACCCCCCAAGCTCACTGAGCACAGTGGAAAGTTCACAGACCTGCTGTGAAGCTGGGTGGGATGGGAGATCTGGCCAATCCATGTGAATGGAGCAGAGCCCCAGCGTCAAAATCAAGCAATTTTCCTCTTTTATTCCACCTCAGCAGTTTCTCTTTTGCCTCCTTGCATGAACCAGACACCAGGGACCCTTGCACTGAGGTGCAGAGTTGGGCAGAGCAGGGTATCCTCCTTCAGCAGTGCTCAGATGCTGTGGGGAAGGTGTACAAAGCAAAATAAGAAGTCAAGTGGTGAAGGAGCAGCCTCTGGGATGGCTCAGAGGCTTTGGAGTGAAAGGAAGGTAATTAGAGGGAAAGCACGGCTCTAAAAATACACAAACAATGCATATTTCATGGCTCTGCCAGAGCCATGGCTCACATGCCTGGGCACTCGCTGTGAGAGGCACTCGGTACCACAGGCTGCTGAGCGAGCAGGGGATGCTCAGCTCAGGGCTTTTAGGGTGGTTTTTAGGGCCCCCTCCACACACAGACACTCACATACGTGTGGGGGTGCACACACTCACACCACTCACACGCACACTCGAGTGTCCCTCTCTCCTGCCCCGAGCCCTCCCGCACAGTCTGCACGAGCAGCCCCAGCAGACCTGTCCCTGGAGGAGTCCTTGTCCAAACAGCAGCCAGAAGAAACCAGATTTAACATCTGTCAGGGGTTAAACAAGTCTGAGGGGTCAGGATTTGAGGCTGGGGGCTGCAGGGTGGTGGCAGCAGGAGCTGGGCATTGTCACCTCTCCAAGGTGTGCATCGACAGCAGGCTGGTGGCTGCTGCTCCCCACTGGTGACAGCTGTCCAGCCAGAAACAGCCCTTACCTCCCCCTTCCTCCTCCACTCCTGCTACTGAAATTTGCTTACAGAAGCCAGAATCTGGCCTTAATAGAAGGGAGAGTCCCAGGCAATATTTGATTGCACCTGCTATTACACCTGATAAGCAGGATTAGTAATGCAGGTAACAAAGTTTAAAGAGCTATACAGGCATTAAGTCTAATTATTGGTATTGCTGCCTGATCACTGGCAGATATAGATAAAATGCATATGGAATCAATCTGGATATCAATAAAATAGCTGTCAGTCCTCTGTGCTGTGGGTTTGCTGTGAAGGGATTGTGTTGCCAAGACCCAAAGACAAATGAGGAGGAGAGAGCACACAGCAAAGGGCCAGAGCCACGCCACGCCACATTGCCTCCTGCCAGAAAGGGACAGGGCTGCTGCCTGGTCTGGGAAAAAGGCCAGCTCAAAGTGGGGAAAAAAAGGTTTTACACTGAATACACTGCAATGTGAAATCCTGCAGAAGTCAGGGTTTGAGTCTGTGAAAGCTTTCCACGCCCACAGTTGGGATGGGGTGTGTGGATACACACACACACCCCCCCTCACTGGATGGGCCCTGCTGCTCAGTGCTGCTCGGGAGCAGCAGACCCTTGCTGGGTGCTGTAACTCCTGCAGGAACGTAGGAGAAATGGGGGAAAACACCTCAGTGCATTTCATATTTTCCTCCAAAATTCTGAGCTTTTCTGATCAAGGCTCTGTTTTCACAAAGCATAATAGTATTTCTTTTCCTTAAATTAGCCTGTTGCTTTCTGCTAGACATGAGCTCCTGATTAGCATGGCAACCGAAAGGGCTGTACAGCTTGTGGAAGACCAGGAAATCCCAGCACCAACTGCGCTCCTGAATGTTGGTTTTGTTACCTTCTCAGAGACTGTACAAGCTGCAAAACACAATCTGTATTTGTGCCCTCCAAGCCAAAGGGGGTCCTAAACAATCTAAAGCCCACATGACACCACTGATGCTGAGATTTCAGGGCAAAAGTGCAGTCACCGTGGCGATATCAACTTACCTGAGCTGGAAAGCTGAGCTGGAGAGGCTGTACCACACTAGAAAAACAGGAAAATTAACATAATGGCAAACACTTTGCTGAAAACTATTTGTGGCATAAAAACCTCAGTTTTCCAAACAGCCACTGCTCTTAAAAGGTGGCACTGGTGTGTGCTGTGACAGTCCAGAGAATGTGATGTCAGCTGCCATCCATCAGCAGCATCATGGCCTATAAGGGGTTCAATGTAAAGAGATGAGGGTGCTTCAATGGCTCTAATCCAGCAGAAACCATTCTGTAAAATGGTCCTGAGTGGAAAAGCATGGGGACTTTGGCAGGTCTTGGTGTGAGGGCCAAGCTAATGAGCACAGCGGGGCCTGTGCTGACAGCACTGGACCAAACACATTACTGAAGAGCTGCATCCTCCAGGTTCACCTTAAACATTACTGGGGTTTTTTTGTCCCCTTTTCCCCCACTCTTTCTCTAATGGTTCTGTTCTAGGTTGAAAATCCCAAGTGCAAGCACTGTGAACCATTAAAGAGCAGCTCACACATCTCTTTTCTTCCCCTACTTTCATCTTTCGAAATGAAGGAAGATATTGTCAGGTTAACTCTGACTTTGCAGAGCTCTAATGAATTAGTCAGAGTTTATTTATGTGGAAAGGATGAATGGTTCCCTACATGTTAATAGCACAATCAGCAGCAAAGCCCTCAGCATTAATATTTAACGTCCTTTGTTATGCACATGCCTGGCTGTTATTCAGAGGGCTGAGTCAGGAGAGCAGAAGCTGCTGGGAATTGAATAAGCATTATCTGTGGGGTTTCTCCGAGTGGAAAATGGAAAGCAGAAAAGACATCGTTTTTATGTGTGGCAGCCCAATTGTCAAGAAACTGCATTTCTGGATAGTGCATAAAACATGCAAGGAACTGCTGCAATGGAGCTCTGTGGCTTTTTGCCTTACCTGATTTCTTTAATGTCATTGCCTGCTTACTCTCGCCTTGTACATGCACACAGGTATTCATTTTATGAGACATAAGGGAGAAAAGCTAACAGACCAAAGCCAACACACATCCCCTGCAAATTCATGATTATTCATGTAACAGTAACAGAGAAATCTCAGAGAAAGAGCCAACCTTGCACATCCATAGCACAGTCTCCCATCTTTTACCCAGATTTCCTGTGAGTTAGACAACCAAGTAAAATAAGAATGTGAATCCTACGTCATTAGTACTTCTTCTCTTTTATATATGCAGACAAATATATTAAGTCTATATATAATATCAAATAAATATTAATCTTAAATCTGTTCTTCCTCTGCACCCGCTGTGATACAGCTGCCAGTTACAGATGGTTCCATCCTGCTCCCCTGTACAGAACAGATATCAGCAGTGTTTTTCCAGATAGCAGAGCTATGGCTGTTTTTCAATTTAAATTGCCCATAAATGCTGCACTTTCCATATTTCCATGATTTCTCTGTAACTATAGCAAATGGCCTAAGCCTGGTGTACAGGAATCATTTCATCTGAGTGATTTTTAGGAACACTCTGTTAGATGTGGGCATCTAAGGGCTAAGAAAATATGCTATATTGCATTACAGAGAAATTAAATACGAAGCTGTAATTTCAGAAGCAAAGGCTCAGGTTTCAGCTTTTTTCTTACTCGTCTGGAAGAGCCTTTATTCTTGAATTTTGAATTGCTTTCTGGGGAATTTCCTTGAGGGAAGCAGAGGGGCCTCTCCCTCCTTCAATAAAAGGCAGAGAAAAAAGGAGCTTTGGTGTTTTCAAACAAAGTCACCTTAGCTGTTCACTCATGTCTTTGCTTCTCATCCTGTGCACAAGGCTGCTCAGCGCTGGATCAGAAGGGACTTCAGTGAGTTTATTGTGCACAGGACAGGAGCCTTGTGGGCAGAAGGCACCAGAGCCAGGCTGCTTTCCAGCAGTGCATCTGGAGGGGGAAAGGGATGGGGAGATGCTTTCATAGGATGCAACTGGAAATCGTGTGGAAAAAGAAGGAATTGCTGATGATCCTAAAAACATTTCAAGTGTTTGCACCACTGGTTTGTAACTTTGTGGTGTCGCCGACAACCACTGAGGCTCGATGTGAACTGCTCATTGGGCACAAACTAGGTGTAAAAAATGGAGAGAAAGGGGAACATTTCCCTGCGTAGAAGCGAAGAGGGAGGTGGAGGAGAGCAGAGAGAAGCATCGCTCTGGAAGGAAGCACAGGGAGAGAGCGAACAGCCGCGCTGCAGTGCGGAGCCGCCTACAGCAGGTGGCAGCAGGGAGCCGGGACGGACGGACGGACGGACGGACGGACGGACGGGATGCTGATGCTGCCGTGGCCAGGGCAGCGAGAACTCCACACAGGCCTCGGGAAATTCGTCAGCCTCCTAATAACTCCTACCTACCAGCAAAAAGGTAAAAAGAATGCAAAGAGTAAATAAAGTCACAAAATCCACAGATCACTCGGTGTAAAGAACTGAGACAGCAGCTGGCTGATGTGCTGGAAGCATCACACCATGGAGGCAACAGATAGGCACTAAGTTTTTTTATTCTGTAGTTATTTCAGTAGTTCTGTCCTAGCACCCAGGTGTCACAGTCCCCTGGGCTCACCCCTGAGCAGCTGTGTTTGCCTTCACAAAGCTGCCTAGTGATCATCTGCAAGTGTGGGCCAGCAGGTGAACTACTTTGAAGAAGAAAAGGGAGATTTGCTTTCCTACTTTCAGCCTGATTTCGGTGTAATATCCATGCTCTATAATATCAATGTTACATATAAACAAACGTGATGATGATACATCGCTATTCATGTCTGCATTCCTGTTACCTGCAGGTCCTTCAGGAAGTCACACATGCAACTCTGCATTTGCTGATCTCCACAGCCCCACGATTTACTGACCATTTCCCAGTTCATGTTTCCCCTCTCCTCAGTGTCCAGCTGAATGCCAGTTGCACATGCATGTTTGCCTTGCAGCAGGAGTTTCCCTAGCAGGGATTAGACAGGGCACCCCTTTCACACAGCCCCCAGGGTAAGACAAAAAGAAAACCCCCAAGCTTTTGTCTTTGCAAAGTGTGTGATGGCTCTTTATTGGAGTTCATGAAGAAAACACAAAGTTTGGGAGTTGCATGACTCGTGTTTATGTCCTCTGCAGCTACATGTAAAACCACAGTGTCAGAGGGTCTCATCAGGCAGTGTGACAGCTCAGCATGTGACCACAAACACCACTGGCAGGACACACAGGGTTAAATATTCTCAGTAGGGATGGGCACACAGGCTTGCTTGATGCTAATAAAGATGCTTTTGTCTTGTCCAGCTGGAAGCAGGAGTGACTGGATACCCCATGAGAAAGCTGGCTCTCATGTGATTTCCAGGTCATGTTTTTCATATCCCATAATCTGAAGTCACATTAGAGACAGGGCCCAATCCTGCTCTGAGCTTCTGGGGCATCCACTGGCTTGCTGCTCCTGGCCCAAGCTCACGTAGATGGCTTCTCTAAACACAGCTGTGCAGCATCACTGTAGAACAACAGCCAAGCACCCGTGTTCAGTGGAAAACACAGAGCTGGAATTGTTCAGCAAAATGCAGAAACCTAAAGAGAGTATCTAAGAGATGCCTGAGTACCACCTGAGTGTGGTGGGATTGCCAGGGCACTGCAGATTCTATTCCTGGCCTTCTTTTGAGCCCTTGCTTGTAGCTTCAAGCAAGTCAGCACATGAATGCTCAGAGAGGTGGAAATGGTGCTGCAGAGTGGAACAGGGCACACAGAAGAGATGGCTGGCACTGTCCACCACGGGCAGTGCCCAGTGTTCCTGTTGCTGCTCCATGTGCACACTGTGAGAGAAGACAGACGTGAAGCAAATGTGAACTCAATTTCTTTTCACTTTTCTCTCCCTCTGCAAGCATCTAAGCACCAGTTTACTTCCTAGGATGGCTGGGTCCCTGGATCTGCTCCTCTTGCTGGAGCAGCTGCCTGCCAAGAGCTGAGACTCTTCGATGCCACACAGCCCCAGCCCTCACCAGAAGGAAGCATCCCATCCTCATCTACAGCAGGGATGAGGTGCCAGCCAGTCAGCAGCCTCATTTGTCTGGAGTCCAGCCTTGTCCCTGCTTTGTTTGCTTCTTCTCATGGCAACAGACAAGCTTCAGAGAAGGTTTTTCACCCACTCATTTTACCTGATAACAGCCTTGAACCAGCATCTGTTTGCCTGCAGGCACAACTTCTCGCTGCTAGTTGGGACCTATTTCTTATGAATTGTTGCTAAATGATGTCACTTTGGAATGAGCTCCCAACAAGCTGTGTCTGTGCTACCTGAACTCCAAAACTGCTGAAGCTTGCTACTGCTGGTGTCCAAAAGGTACAGGGACAACCAGAGATGTCAAACACACGGGATTCATCCCCCACTTTGCTCAAATGGCTCTAGGCAAGCCTTTCTTGTTTGAAAATTGCCTCCTCCTGGGGGAGTAGGAATGCAGGTGCAGGAGTCTGCTCTCTGCTCACCCGGATATCCCTGAGCCTGTCCTTCTCCTGCCCATGGGAATGCTCCTGTTCTGCTCCCTGCTGTGGCTGAGTGTGCTCCTGCACCAGCAATGCCTCTTCTCCTCCAGGGTACGCACCTGGCACTGCTGGGCTCTGAGCTGGAGGAACAGCAAAATGACAACCAAAGTCAGCAGATGAGCATTATCTGGCTCATCCCAGCCAGCACTGACATTTGGGGTGCTCTCTCTGCTGGGGCTGGCACTGAGAGGAGAACACAGGTAACACACGGTGGAAATTGCACTCAGCTCCTTCCTCAGCTTTCAGGTCTTCAGTGGCATTTCACTGAGAAATGTGGCTATTTCAAAACTTTGCACAGAGCTGGTTCAAGCACAGGCACCCCTGTAACTTCCAGTTTGGGGTTGGTTTTTGCAGAGCCTTTTTAGACTTCATCTTCTCTGGCTGATGGTCAGATGTTAAAAGGGACCAAAGCACAGCTCAAACACAACAGTGGAAAAAAGGGCACAGTGAATGACAGGGTTAAAGTGGGGCTGGGTCAGAGCAGTAGCTTGGTCACCACCCAGACTGGGTTGAGCTGCTGGTGTGGGGCTGCCCGTCCCTGGCAGTGGGGATGCTTGCCCACAGAAATGTCACATGGATGCTGCCAGGGATGGGCAAGGGGACCTCAACCTGCCTGGAGGAAGCAGGCTGTTGTAGGAAAAACATCAAGTGTGATTAAGATCATGTAATTTTTTAAGATTGGCACAGAGACCAGTCAGACACCACGGACACCATTTGGACATCCCTGAGAGTGTTCAAGGCCAGGCTGGATGGAGCTTTGAGCAACCTGGTCTAGTGAAAGATGTCCCTGCCCATGGCAGGGAGGTGGAATAAGATGATCTTTGGGGTCCCTTCCAACCCAAGCCATTCTATCATTCTGTGATCTGTGCTGAGTCTGGATGTAGTTCAGCACAGCTACAAAGCACCGAGGGTCCCAGCTCTGGCCACACCTGCCTGTCTCCAATTCGCAGCACAACACAGCATCATGTTTTAGCTCTTGGTTGGACCAGCAGGCTGTCATTCCCTCACACTGGTGTTACTGTAGAGGAGGTAGAGTGAGCTAAACGACAATACCATTTTTAAACACTTCTCTGACATGTTTTGGACCTGACCGTGTTGGGTGTGGGACCAAAGACAAACACAGCCACACGCAGACGCGCGCTCCTACGTGCGGACACCCTTCGCAGCCTCGTGTTTCTTGCTGGCTGATGAACAAGGGACCAAGTGATCTGAGGGAACGTAACTTAGCACCAGGACCCAGTGCAGCACAAAATCCCACTTGGTGCCAAGGACTTCTGATTTATGCTTTTGTTTCTGCAACAACAGACAGAGGCATAAATTTTTTTTTTTAAAAAGGAGCTTTGCTGGATTTTCCATCCCCTGCCGAGACACAAAGCCGAATGGCAGCCAGTATTCCCAGCAACACCCACGGTTAAGCACCAGTGCAGTTGCCAACTCCTGCAATCTTATCACAAGCACCACAGCGTTTGCTTTCCTTTCTTATAGCCCCAGCTCCTGGAGTCATGGGATTAAGCAGGCAACTCAGCTTTGGATTTTAATAGCAGTTTTTATCCCTCACTGTTAAGAAGAAAAGCTTTTTAGTGGGACAGGTTCAAACCTACAGAGAAAATAAATAAGAGTATCTACTTAAAATCTGGTATTTTTAAGCCAATTTTATTTGGAGAAAGAGTTCTGAGCATTTTGGAGAGCAGAACTTGTCAGCAGCTAAAGGAGTCCCTTAAAGAGCTAAAAAAGTTAGTCTCAGCTGAGAAGATGCTGCAGGGGGAAAGTGGACTTGGGTTTTCATTTCTTTAATCTGTTAGAAACATCAGCAAAGGGAGAACATGTGGGTTCACTAGCTAAGGCAAAGCACATTTTGTGTCAAGAAGCCAACATTAAATTTCAAAATGTGAATACTGAGACTCCCTAGAAAGGGAACTAAGCTCAGCAGATAAGCCTCTCTTTGTCCCAAGGTGAGACTGGTGGATGGTACTGATAGATCAGTGCTCCAGAAGAAGGAGGAGAGGGATCAGCATCTTCCATTTTGCAGCACTTGCTCCATGTGTTGGAGTCCTCCAAAACAGTCAGAGGCCTGGACAGATGTCCCCAGTGCTTCCAGCCCCCAGACCCTCATGGGTGATCAGCTCTGGCTCTCCTGCTTCTATTGCAACTTATTTGGATCCAGAGCTGCTTCAATATTTTTGTCCTATCAAATGCCAAAAACAACTTCAGGGTGAAGCAAGTAATTAAGAACAATAATTGTGCAGATGCCCTCAGAATGGGGCCATCCACTGCTTTGCTGCAATTTTTAACGATTTTAAGTCGAAAAAGCCTGTACGATCCTTGAACACATCTATAGCTTTAAAGTACAAAATGGGATGCTTTAACAGACCATGGTGAAAATTGTTCCCATAAATGATGAGAAATGTTTAAATCAATAAAACGTTTGTTTAGATGTCCATATGGAGGAAGGATAAAGTCTGTTGCTCTTCATATTGGATTGATCCCACTGTGTTAAATTACAGCTGGCTACGGCCCTTCATCATTTACTGCACGGCTTGACAAGCATGTAAAATATTCACACTGAGCGCAAAAATTTTGAGTGTCTGATCTCTGCATTGTCCTTGTCACTTCCTCCCAGCCAGGGCCAAATTAAAGGCTGCTTAATACAGGGGGAAGCTTTGCTGCAGCTCTCCCACAAGCCTTTAGCCACGTTACCCAATATCCTCCCGGCTGGCCTGCGGGAGCGAGCAGCTGGGGAGCAGATGCAGGCAGCTCTCCACACATGATGGCCTGTCTGCCATAGCCCTTGCATTTGGGGTTTATCAGCAGCTCTGGGCTGTTGGTCATAAATATATAAATGCAACAGAAACCTGGTCTTAAAAGAGTAGCTGCTGTCTGAAGGTGCCTGGTCTGTGATTCTGAGAGAGTGACAGCAGGGATGGTGGGTAGTGGGAGAAGCAGCCAAGGCACTGAAGGGGATCTGGGAGCTCTGGGTGCTGTTCCCACCCAACCTGGGTGATGCAGCTGGCATTTGCCTGCCTGTACCTCTCCTCAAAACACAGCACAGTGTGGGGTGCTCCCCGTGAGGACCACAGAAAGAGGCCAGGAAGGTCAGAGACAGCAGCTTTTAAAGCCATCTGAAATTCAGTAGCCAAAGGACCTGTGAATCAGAGTAATAATTCTGGGTACAAACGGATCTTGAAACTGAAAATGTGCATGTGAAAGCAGCTGCCTGTGCATCCCACTGCCCTGTGAAAGCAGGCAGGCCTGTCACTCCTGCGCACAGGCAGCTCTGGCACACACATGGTGTGACCAGCCAGCTCCATCAGAGGAGGCAGCTCCTGAAAGCCCCATCCATCAGTGGTGGAAGGAGGACAGCTCTTGTACTCCACTCCACTTGAGCCTTTGTCCTACCAAGGATGGGCAGGGGGAGCATTAAGGAAGAAGTGGGACTGGCACCCTAATCCTGCCTTGTGGCACAGTGCTGATCCTGGGCTGACTGGCAAGGCTCAGAGGAGAGTCAGGCTGGGCTCAGACACAGGAGAACTGTATAGCCACAGTCCTGGCTGTGCAGCCCCAAAAGGCAGCACATCGCAGGTTCTACTCAGGAACTTGGACCAAGCTTCACAAAACCCCTTCTCAGTCCCATTTTGGGATCTCAATGAGTGCTACTGTGCATCCTGCCAACTCACTCTTCTCAGGATCTTGCTTTTCCCTTGGGAAATGAGGATCTGTGCCCTGCAAAGCCTGGTCAATGCTGAGACATCCGTGTTAGAGCAGGGAGAGAAGCAGGAAAAGGAAGCACAGCTGATGTCCTGACCAGAGCCGGCAGAGGCCACTGCTGTATGCTTAAAAATAACTCCAGGCTGAGGTCTCTGATGTGGGCTTCACTCCCAGGCATACTCCTCACTCCAGAGTGTGTTTTTCTCTCTTCTCTGTGGTGTCATGTCTTGGCTGCAGGATCCCCAGGCGTGTTGCAAAGCTCTGGGTCAGAGCCACGCTTTCTGCTCTCTGCAAAGGGGTGATGTCAGTGTCTGCATCCCTCCCTTCCTTGCCCCCAAACTCACCATCGTCACCAGACAAACCGTCAGAAACCACTGCTAGGAAATGCAGGTCCCCAAGGGGCTACTGCACTCCAAACCAGATATCTTTAAGGCAGTGTGATATAAAGACCTTTTTTTTAATGAGAAAGAAAGCAAAATGAAATCTGGAGCCTCTCAGACATGGTAGCCTCAAAAACGTGGCCACCTTTCACCAGGGTATGGTCTGCTCCCTCGCCTGTGCCCTCTGCAGTAACTGGCACCTGCCCTCCCAGCTTTGGGCTGATGCTGCTTTGGGATGATCTTTGTCAAAGCTTTTAACCTTCCGTGTTTTCACTAAGATGATATAAAAATGATACAGATTGGGTTGAACAATGAAACCCATAAAAGTATTGCTGCCTTGCTGCAGTTCCACTGCTGTTTGTACATACCCAGCGATGATGGAGCAATATGTGAGGTGACTTTGATGCTTGAAATGGCTTGGATCTGTGAAAAGAAACCCGAGCCGTGCCTTTACTTTAGTGAAGTGAACAGAGAGGTGACTATAAATGCCAGTTACTACTCTTAAAAAAGGCAGCAATGTGGAAAAATAAGTAGGGCACCATCAGGAAAGTCAACAGTTCTTTCTAAAATAGCTTAATTTCTTTAAATAGCTTTCAATAAATTTTAGAATAGTTTAAAAAGTTTTTTTTTTTTTATTGAGACAGAGGGCCTTTTTCATTAGAGGATGAAAGAGGGTGTCAATTTTTCATAAATCTGGTGTTTTTTCAATGTGTGCCTTTCAGATTTATGAAGACAAACTTGCTCCTTGTGCCTGTGTTTTATCATCACATTACTCCCAGTACCAGGGGGAACAGTGTGCTCTCTCATAGTGTACTTGGGTGGAAATGTTGTGCTCCAGTCTGTCTTGGTCATAATGAAATGTGGCTGAGCACATTCAGCTTGTTCCAGCTGATGTTACACCTCTTTTTGCTCTCCGAGTGGAAATGTAGTCATCACAGGGTGTGTATGTGTGGGGGAGATGCCTTCCCAACGGGCCCTTTGGGATCCAGACATGGAATTAGCAGTGTTGCCTAACGAAGGAGCTGTTAGGTGTGGGTGTAGATTCAGCCCAGCCTGGAGTACTCTCAGTCTTGTGACCAAACTTGTAGGACACATAGAGCCAGAACCTAAATGTGGATAAGGTTTACTACTTTCTGCCAGTTTACCAATCTGTTCAGTAATTCTGGCTTCTTTGATTAGCTATTCCAACATTTCTGAATGCAAGCATTAATTGGCTGCTATTAATAGAGTTGGGTCACTGTTCATTTCCCATCTATGACTTCGCACAGTCTCGTTCCCAGTTTGACAACTGAAAGTGTGACTTCACAACCTGCTGCCAAGGTGGTGCCAAGCACAGAAGCTAACCATCCTCAATTATCACTTTCCCTTCCATCCCTAAATAGAAAGGACACATGCAGCAGTACAAGCATTATCTGCTCAATTGTTTTGTGTAAGCAGCTCATTTCTGGAAGAGATCTCCAGCTCGCTTACCCCCAGCATGCTGTGTTGCAAATAAGTCCAAACTTTCGGTCCCCTGCCACAGAAAATTAGGTCCAGAGGGAACTATCAACACTGTTCTCCTTGAGAATATTTGTACATTTGCAGTCACTGCTTTTCCAGTTTGAATCAAGGAGTGGTGTGGGTGTACTGGGTGAAGAATTAACATTAATCACTGATGGTACATCATCAGTGCTGTGCCTGAATCACTCAGACAATTTTAAAATTCTACTTCCAACCCATAAAACTGAACTAGGTCTGGCTGTTGCTTCTGTTGCATCAAAGCACCGGAGGTGACAATCCTTCTGCCTCTGCAGACTCAACCCGAGTAGGCCCAACTGTTTATTGTGAGGACACCCCTGACCTGCACTGCTAAAAGCATAGCACAAATGTGGGGTGTGTAAGCTTGGTTTAGAGAATCTTCTAGAGCAAGTGGCAAGGGGACACAATGGCTGGTTGGACAGGAGTCCAGGGGTCAAGAAATAATTGATGGGAAAAGTGCAGAAGATATTGGGATCCTTATGACAGTGGGAGAAGAAAAAAAGCAACAGCAGCGAGATCTGCTCTAAAAGCTTTAGGAATTAGTGCTTCAGGAGGCAGAAAACCCCCCGGGGACCAATAGCACTTCATGATACCCTATTTTTTTAATTCCTTGTACTTGTTTCAACCATTGAGTTAAGCAGCTGATGCCGAGTTAGAGTGGAAATTGCCCAGGGAAGGCATGTGGTGTGCACGTGCGTGGAGGTAATGGCTTTGTCGTGACTGGCCCTGGGGGGTTGAGAGCCAAACAAGAGCCCAGTAATGGCTGCAAAGAAAATAAAGTGCTGCTCTCCATCTAGTGAGTGTGGGTCACACACAAATGGCTGTCAAAGAAAAGGATTTCAGGCAGGAGAGTCAGACACAGCTCTGCAAGGTGTTAGATGGCAGAAACCTCCAAGGGGAAAAGAGGATGGATAGTTCATTGCTTGAGATACTTCAAGTTCAACTGAAAAAACCGCTAAAAATGGACTCTGGGGAACTAACTGAAGTAGCAGAAGTAGTGTGAGGGCGTGGGGAAGCCTGATATGTGATCTAATGGATGTTAACTTCTGTGATCCTACAAAGCCATAGTAAAGAGACATCTGTGCCTCTCCCTGCCAAACATAACCAGCTCCCTTCCTCACTCAGCCTTTCAGCACACGCTTCATCTGCCATATTGCACAAGCCATACACACAATAAGCCACTGAAAACAACCAACACCCTTTACAGATAAGGGAAGGTGATTGTCTACATCTTTATTTTCACTTTTATAATAACCATAAACCAGTGCTTTGTTCCAATGCACAGCAAAGCATTATGCACAAAGAACTAAACTGTCCACAGTCCACTAAGTCTCTGGATCTTGTTCTCTCTTTTAGACTCCTGATAAATTATATCAGGATGAGTAGTTAGATGCTTGCTGCTGGTGGGAAAACCCTTCAAGGGTCTGCAGAGCACTGAGTTTCCAGGTTCTTGCTGCCTGAAGAGGTGGGTGTTGAAAGGAGCATGCTCAGGTCTGAGGAGCAGGGAACACCACGGGTTGGCAATAGCTGAGAGGGTGCAATAGCCACAGCTGAGAGGAGGGGATTGCCTCGACTCATCTGAAAGCAAGGAGAGATGGGAAAAATTGGCACCCTGCAAAGATGTAGATATCAGCTAAAGCCCTGATTGCTCTTCCATCATTAGCTGTCACATCTTGCACAATTAAATTGTGTGTGAGAATAAACATATTTAAACAAACATTTGCAGAAGTAATTATCAGACGGTGTATACAGTCACAGTAAATGAGCAGGCAAATTCTGCCCATGAATTCTTAGCTTTAAAACTGTTTTAAAACTACGGATTTTTTCCATGTAGCCTCATATATGCAGAGCAAGATGTCTTCATGCACAGCTGTAAACTTCTGACCCCAGGCTATTTTCTTTGCCCAGTGATTTCAGCATAAGCTGCAATATTTGCTTTATTCTTCTGCCCACTACAACAGCTGAAAAAGTAAGTCAGTTCCTTTTTTTTTATTTTAGAGATGCTCGGAAAAGGAACTGAATGTGATTACAGGAGTAACCTGACGGGGTCATACATTGGCACAGAGCAATGAGCCTCCTGTTTCATTTTCAGAATGAGACACTTCGTGTGGCAGGAGTGTCTGTGGTTTTAATAATTACACAGTTTTAAAGGAATTGCAAATAGTTTCACTGATATTGGGATTAGTGAGTAAATCAGACCAATGAGAGAGGGAGAGATCTGTTTGTCTACGTTCATAGAGGCTTTCAACAGTTCTTCATGAGCCAATCAAATAAATTGTTCCCAAGTTTTAAAAAGTGTAATTTCACTGTCATCAATGACAAACAGTCATGTTAACATTATCCCAAGACAATTAATGCTTCGCAGGACAAAGTTTGCCATGGGCACCTTTATTCCCAACTTGGTGCAACAAATAGGGGCTATTTTCAGGGATGTGAACTTGATTCTCTGCCCACGTAACACTCATCCCTCAGATGTGGTTTGGAGTTGAATATATACATGCACCAATGCTCTTGGCTTGTGACAAACATGAGAAAATGGATGCCAACATTTGGAAACTTGGTGCAAAAGAGAGAGTCAAAATCAAAGCAAAAGATTTTGAAGGACATAGTTATAGAAGAGAACCAAATCTTACGTCTCTCTGCGTAGCATCAAAGGGTTTTTTTTTTTTTTATTTGAGACCTTAATGATGTGAGGCATTTAATCTCCTGTTTTGTTAAGTGGTCTTGCTTGATGAGGTGCCTCTCAGCTTTCCAATCTGTTACTGTAAGCACACAAGTGACTTTCTGCTAACCCAAGCAGGCAGTGGCAGGAGGGAGAAGCTAATAAAAAGGGAAACACGGCTTTTGCTGAAGTTCTCAGATGTCACAGCCATTTAATGGGTCACAAATGAATTCTCCAGGCTGGCAGGTTACCCAAGACAGCCACAGCCCCTGCCCACCTTGCCACCCAGGGCAGGTATGCCATAACACACTGCATCAACTTCACTAAAAGCAA
Organism: Dicrurus megarhynchus; assembly: GCA_013399195.1. Lineage (NCBI taxonomy): Eukaryota > Metazoa > Chordata > Aves > Passeriformes > Dicruridae > Dicrurus > Dicrurus megarhynchus. The sequence goes on along the minus strand of VXAD01012712.1, from coordinate 238,771 downwards.
ACTTGGATATGTCTAAGGATGGGTTAACTGCTCTGTGTTGACAAAAAAAATTATAAAATAATTGTGAAGACAAAGACCTCATTAGCTGAAGTTGTCTGCCGACTGTAATGACATCCTGGACACCTGTCAATGAAGAGCTGCAGGGACAGAGGAGGCTGTTTGATCCTAATCTCTTTCTTGCCAGTCTGGATCAGTTCTGTCTCTGTTTGATCTAGCAGAGGTTTAAATGACCAATGCAGTGGCCTGTTCTGCAGCCTGCAAGGCTGGAGATAAGTCTGCAGAAATACCCAGCTGACCTTGGAATGAGCTTTGCTTGGATTTGCTTACAGGTGGTGATCAAAAATACCGTATGACGGCTGCTTAGTGTGAAAGAGATCCCTTGCACACAAAAGCGCGTCAGTGTTGCAAAACACAACTCGCTCAGCCGGGGATGCCAGAGATGCCGTACCCCATTCTTGACATGGGCTTCTTAGCCCAAGCTGCTAAGAAATAATTGAGAGGCAGTCTAGCATTACAGAGTGAGGGGAGACCCTGACAGGCCAGAATGCCAACCCTGAAATGCGTCCGCCTCACACCACATCCCACACGCCTGCTGCTGCAAATAGCCAGCCAAGCCCATGCTGCCCCAGCAAGCCAGAGCCATTACAGCTGGAGGCAGAGAGGGGAATGGGGAAATGATGCATTTATGGTGGCTCTCCTGGTCTGGGGAATGTGGGGAGATGAGCGTCTGTGAGCCTGGTTTCTCCCTTTGGCACTAAGGACAACCACCCTACTAAAGCCATGTGCATATTCAGAATTAACTCCTCAGAGCTTGCCATGCTGAACCATATCCCACCACCACAAGCATGCACAGCCTCCAGTGAATGTCCAAGTCCCTGCTGTCCTTCCTGGCATTAGGATTTGTGTCAGCATACCTTCGATTTCCTAGGGCCTACACAGCATTTGTTCACAGCACATGGTAAAGCAGCTTCCTTTTCCCCTCTTGAGAACTGAGGTTATTTCAACCTACTGCCACAAGGGATGTGCACTTGTTAACAGGCCAGCTGTTGGTGCTGCTGAACAGAGATGCTCAATGGCCTTTTGTGCTTTTCTGTGACTTGGAAGCGTGTTAAGCAGAGGAAAACCACGGTGCATTTTTGCTGACGCTTGCGCACATCAGCAGTTCTGGTGCAGAAGTACGAGAACCATCTGGTGGGTGTATGTCAGCTTGCAGAGCTGGGCTGACTGGCAATGGGGACAGAACTCGTGTGCGAGAAAATGGGGCTTCATGAGACGAGCTGAGGAACTTTCTGGCTTTCTAGAACTGGAAATCTCTATAAAAGGAGTCTATTTTGTTCTCAAGATATGAAGCCAACTACAACAGTCTGCTACAGGTACATGTTGTAACACACAGGTGTTGGCAAAACGGTGGGTGGGTGGCTGATGATGGAAAATTGAGAGCAGTTTTTAAAGCAGTTCGTGTTCAACCCATAGGCTTTGTTCATGTGCCCGAAGCGGACAGTCCACGATGGGAGTCTCCACCCTGCACTTGGATCTCTGTGAAACACATACAATCCCTCTTTGCCTTCCTGAGGAAAGCATCTCTTTTGGTACTTATTTTTCATCTGGCAGGTTCGTGAAGATCCACAGGAAAAGTTTGGGCAGATGTCTCATGAAAGCATATGAATGGGAGAAAATGCTTACGTGTTTGGATAAGCTGGACGTATTTGCCATCACCTATGGTTCCCAGCACCTGGAGGACTCTCCTCTCTCACACTCAGTAGTTTGGGAGGTCTCATTCAGTCCATATACACCTACAGAGAAAATCTGAATAGTACAGGTCAAGGATGGAGCACTCAGGTCCCAGACAGAGAAAAAGATACTGCTGCACATCCACACTGTACACAGAGTTTCAGCCTGTCTCACCCTTCATAATATTTGCAAGACTTAAGCAAATATTGTCAAGTGACCTAGATGTTGACAGTTTCTCTTACTGCCTCACACAAAAAGCAAATACACCCATCAGCTCTGGCATGGATTCAAGAGAAGCCAGGGGTGCCATATGCATTTGCATCCTGGCCACACATGGTGATGGCAACAAATAATTCGTTGCAAATGCATGTGTTACTTTGTTGATTTAGTTGCTTTACTGTGGGATCTGCTGAATTGATTAATTTTAATCTACTTTGTGTGTTACTTAGATCTGAAATTGAGTAGAGTGCAGGAGATGAGGAAACTGCTCTAATTTTTTTGGAGTATATTGCATTTGATTAATTTTATAGCCTGTGTTGATAAAAGCTTTTATCCTAGTCTGCTATCAATTTAACTCTCTGTGTTTGTCATTTTTTACTCCTGGGGTTCCACATAATTCAGTTTCATAAACGGATTTGATGGATGTTTTCTGATACTTCAATAAAGCCTTTTGGCATAGATTTGCCTATCCCTTGCTTTGCACGTACCTGGGCAATCCTTGCTGAAGACAGAAACATAATTGTATTAAATTAAAAAGTGTATTGAAAAGAACAGGATGGCCAGAGCAGATGATTGTAAACAGTGTCCTTTGACAAAGCATGAAGTATAAAGCCCAAGTGAAAGAGAAAACTGTCCCAGGAGGATTAAAAACAGTTTTTGCAGCCTGCAGGTCCCCTTCCATCCCTCTTTCTGCTCTATCTACCATCTATCCCACGGGGCTGAAGGGAGGGCAAGCCTGCAGTTATATCGTGAGCCTCTTCTGGGACAAGGAAACACTGTCTGATCTTCAAAGGTCTGGCACAGGCAGTAGGAGGCTGTGTGAGTTACTTCTGCAGCTGCTATTAGCATAGAATCACAGAATGGTTTGGGTTGGAAGGGACCTTAAAGATCACGTAGCTGCAACTCCCTGCTATGGGCAGGGACGTGTTCCACTAGACCAGATTGCTCAAAGGCCCCATCCAATCTGGGTATGATTTCCTAGCCCTGGCAGGAGGGGATGAAATGTCACCTTTTTTGCAACACACCTGCACAGACCTTATCCCTGTGGGATGGAGAAGGTGATTGTGGAGCTCTTCTTGTTCTTTGCTTGTTTTTATTTCTTGTTTCTGTGTTACAGTCCCAAGCCTGCCAGAGTTCAAGGAGTGTTTGGACAACATTCTCAGGCCCATGGTGGGATTCTTGGGGTGTCCTGCACAGGGCCAGGAGTTGGACTCAATGATTCCGATCCATTCCAACACAGGATCCATTCCAACACAGCATATTTTATGATTCAGTGAAGTTACAGATACTGATGTAGCAAGGCAGCAGGTGCAGGTACCACATGGGCTTCACCAGAAGATTTCTTTGGTCTGGTGGATATTTAAAGTGTGATGCGAAATAAGATGATTTGTACCTGTCATAAATTTATGTGGGTGTGGTTCTGCTGGGGCTGTCAGCAGAGATGTCCCCTTATCTGTTTTCATGCCCTTTAAATAATAGTAACTGGAAAGTTTTGACCAGAAGAAAAACCAGTATTTATATCAGGGCTTCCAGTGATATATATAATGGGGAGTTTTGAGAACTCAGTGTTAGCACAGCTTATCAGCTCATGGAGGGGCCCTGTGAGCTGAAGAGGAGGACCTGCTAGATGTGCCCCACCAATTGAGCAACTAAAATGACATCTGCATGAGCAACTGATAAGCACTGCCTCCCAGGATTGAGAAATCATCACAGAGAGCCATGAGGAGCAGCTGGGGTACACGGTGGGTGACACCTGCATGCAAGCCTGCACCTCTTCTCCTCCCACCAGAGCCCCAGAAACTTTCCACAGAGGGGCAGAAGAACCCAGGGAACTTGCTTTGAATTCAATAATTTAATTTTGCAGGTCATTAAGTGTTTGTGTTCTGGGTGGGTTTTACTACAGTTCACCCATTCCACACCATCTCCTGTCCCAAGGGCGAACTCCAATGTCTGATGATTGTGACACACTAAGAATGTTTACATTTTAACTGTGCTATGTATAGTACACAGGAATGGGTTAACTTCTCCTGAAGGCTGCTTTCAGCCACAGTCCATAATTTTGCAGCAAAGACTGTACCTCTCACAGGACTTTAGAGATGACAATGGTAAAGTTTGGAGAAGGAAAATGATATTAAAATGTCTTCAGGCGTAGATGCCGTTATTCTCAGATGCCAGGCACTGGCTTCAAACAAGCAGAGGCACAAAGAAAACACCACACACTGTTGTCAGCCACACTAATGCTCAGTGTCTCAGTTTTGTAGCTGCTTGGATATGATGAAAACAAATCTTTAATCGATAATGCTTCCATCATTGCACTGCACTCTGTTTTCTATTCAGTTGCAAGGACAGCTCATTTCCAGCAAACAGGAACAATGCGCTCATATTGCTAATTCATGCCCCTACACACAAATGTTCAGATTATGTTGTGCAGAACCAAATTCCAGTCTCATTCACGAGTGCAACTCGCACTTCAATCCAGTTCCCTAGCAAGAAGCCAGGAGCCCTGCTGCAAAGCTTGTGACAAATTAAAACCTGAAAGAGGCAATGAAAGAACAGCTGATATAGATATATTTTTAATAGGGTTTGAAAAGTAGACCTGGACATATAGCAGAGGGTGGAACCCAGGGGAACTGGTGTCAGAGATGATTTGAAGGCAAATGATTTGTCAGGAGGTTGGCATCCAGAGTGCTGCACAAATTTCCCTTAATCTACTGCCTCCCTGTTTTGGTTTGTGGTGATATGTGGGCGCAGACAGGATACTTCGATATAAAGAACTTGGGGGTGGATAATTTAAAGACTAAAGTAGAGCGCAGACTAATCTTTGGGAAATGCAAGGTAAAAAGATGTGTTAAAAGCTGCTGAGATCAGGGGCTGGGCATCTGAAGTGGCCAACACAACCTTTTTGTGGCAGATGCTCGGTGGTCTCTGGTCCTGGGGCATCAGGAGCCCTCCCACAGGCCAGGGGGACCTGGGCTCAAATCTAAATTGTGACCCTGTCCAACCCCTTGGCAGTCTGGGGAGCTGCCTACCCATCCCACAGCACTGTCTACCTTTGCTAATTCCCTTCCTGAATTACCACCAGTGCGTGGCACTCCAGGGATACGTGGGCGGCCAGAGAAGCCCACTTTGGCAGGGAACACTTCTCTTAGGAAAAATTACACCATCTCTGCCTGTGTTTTGAGTCACCTTCCGTGACTGCATGGACCAGAACACCTTTCAGGAATGGGGCCAAGCAGCTGATCCTCCTGCTTTGGTGCTAAGCTGCTGCGCTGTCTTTTCTCAGTATTTTCCATGCTAATTTCCTTGCCCTCCAGTTTGGAATATTACGACTATGGTAAATGGTCCTGAGCAGCCCGGATGGCAGATGACCTTCACACTCTTCTGCGGAAAAGACACCCCCAAAAGCATTTCCAAACTCTTTGCAAGAGCAGCACGTATGAGCCCATGTGCATGGGCGTGTATGCAGCTGGTACAGACTCAGGGAGCCCCCGCTTTGGGACTTCTGACCCCCACTATGTGACAGGGGGGCACCTACAGCAAGACCAGGGCTGTGTCAGCTCCAGGCGAGGCAGCAGAAGACAGAGATTGATTTGCCAAGATGCAGCTGATAAGCCAAGAAAATTCCACTGATGGACAACCAAGAGGGTAGAGCTAAAGACCTCGGTGTTCCTGTTACGGAAAGTTTCAGGCAGGTGTTATCTGTTACCACGCTACCTCGCTCACGATTGCTTCAGATGCGATGAGGTGGCTTGGGCTGGGCTGGGCTGTGTCAGTCATTGTCTGGTTGGCGCATTGTAGGGGACAGTTTCGTCAAGACGTGGCCTTTCACTAGATGGTGCTCTTTGCTGAGCCATCGCTGTGTCTGGCCCCTCTTCTTGGATCTGGCAACTTCCAAGTGATCTGCCTCATAAGCCCTTCTCGTACAGATGGAAGGAAGGCGAAGCAAAAAGTTTTTCCAGGGTCCTTGCTCTTATGTCTTATTTTATTGGAGCCATATAAGAAAAAAACTTCTGCTTTGTATCTGATTGTAACGGGTGTACAATGCTGGTACATTCCAGTCTCCAAAAGGACCAAAATGCACAAGCACTGAAACCATTTTTATTGTTTCAGTTGCTTTCAGCTGAATCAACGGTGCATATTTTGGAAGCCAATGCCAAGTTCACGTGCAGGGTTTTCAGCAGGTCATCTTCTGCATCGTACACAGTGTTGGTTTTTCTGTTCTACTCAGAGAGAACATGACGTACGGGAATTACCTGCTGCCTTCTCTCAGTGCTCTGATCAGCAGCAAAGTCTGGAAAGAATTGTCAAGTATTTTTGGGGTGGTTCTCATGAAGTGACACATGTTAAGCTCAGAGCTGATACTGCCTTTGTGCACATGATCATCCAGCCACTACCAGGGCTAGCGGGATACACACGTGTGCAGTAGGAGGAGCCAAGTGGAAATGTTGGGCCACCACATGCATGCATTTCCAAAGAGCTTCCAACAAAAACGGTAACTGAAGGCAAGTCACCACCGCAAGAGATCAGGCATCTCCATTCTGCAGGGCCTCCTCCAGCCCAGCCACACACGGACCACAGACCACATGAGCTCATTTGCTAATGGTGGGTTGCCGTTTCCACTGCTTTTCCGGGGTAAGGCGTGGGAATGCTACGGGAGATGTTCCTCCATCAAACCTACACACCGCACACAGCCATAGGAGAACCGGGAAAGAGGGCGAGGAGCAGGACGGGGCCACGGGCTGGGTTGGTGGGACTCAAGTGGAGCTGCTGGGTTTGTGACAGGTACAGATGTGCAGCAGACCCCGTTCACAGCTGGACAGCTCGTGCTCTAGGCACGAGGAGAGGTTTTAACTGCTGCTTTAACTCCCAACAACGGGAACAGGCCCTACCGCCGGAGCTCAGCACGTGGGAAGGCAGGATCCTAGAATCCTAGAATGGTTTGGGTTGGAAGGGACCTTAAGCATCATCCAGTTCCAACCTCCCTGTCAAGGGCAGGGACACCTCCCACTAGCGCAGGTTGTTCAAACCCCCATCCAGCCCGGCCTTGAACTCTTCCAGGCATGAAGCAACCCCCAGATAACCCTCCGATAAAAACAAACCCGCAGCCTAAGGAGCTGCCTGCGCGCTTTCACACCCGCACCACCATGATACACGCACGCAGCCGCCTCTCCCCCAGCAGCCGAGCAGCCGGGAAGGGGCACAGGCGAGGGAGAAGCCCCCAGGGCTGGGGAGCGGGGCTTTCTCCAGCGCTGCTCACAGCACAGGGCAGGCCGGCCGGGGCTCAGCCGCAGCCACAGCCCTCGCTGCCGCTCGGCCCCGCACTGCTC
>VXAD01012712.1:220701-231195 GCA_013399195.1 Dicrurus megarhynchus | reverse complement strand
CGCTGCCGGGGCGACGCGCGGGGACGAGCCCCGGTGTGCCCGGGGGTGTGCCGGGGACACGCATCCGCCTGGCCCCCAGCCTCCCTTCCCACTGGGATTACTAATATCCCGGTCGGAACCCGTCTACAGGCTCGCAGACACAACTTTGTATCTCAGTCTATGGCACAGAAAGTTACCGCGGATTCGTAGCAAAGAGCCCCCCGCAACACGCTGGTGTTGGTGTGTGTCATCTTTGGGTCTCAGTGGCATTTGGTGTCACTCAGAGGGTCATTGCCGTGGGGCCTGTTTCATGCGTTCACTCTGTTGGTTGAAAAGATAATTATTTTTGTTCCTTCTCTAGTGCAGATGCTTCTTCTGAAGCAAATGCAGGAGTTTCTGTATGAGGATTCCGAAATGGTAGTTTTTCTTAACCTGTAAACTGTTGGGGTTTATTAATCCACCTTCTTTGACTGCGTTGTCCCCGCAAGTCATATACAGGAGTTGGGATTTGCAGAGTCTGATTTTGCTGACCTCTGGAATTGGTTCTGCTCCAGTGTCCTTTACAGGGCTTCACGTTAGCTGGAGATTGGAAGCGGGAAAAAAGTGATTTATAAAAAGTTGGGTTTTTTTTAAGAGTGTGTTGTAGCGATTGTGCTGTGGATGACCAGATAGGGATTTGATAAAGGGATTAGAAATCCTGTACTGCTGTAGGACAGTTGGTCACTGTGGCTCTCTGTAATCTCTGTCAGCCGTAAAACTTTAGGTACTCATGGAGATATGCAATGCAGTAGAAATATGTAAAGCATGTAGCTTCAGAGCTGAGTTTAGACAGTTGGTCTGAGATCCATAGATGTCTTGTATGCTGGGAGTTTTGGCTAATGTAATCTAATCACTTTTAAAGGGCCCAGCTACATTAATTCTGTTTGTGGTGACTCTCTTGAGTCCCTTGTCAGGTCTGTTTCTCATGTTTTGCACACCTTTGCTGAGCTATTGTGGAATTGTAAGGGTGAACCAAGTTCCACATGGGTCCTTGAAGGTAAGATACTAATGATTCATTTATTGCGGTGTTAGAGGAGGTGTAGTTTTATACATAGATACCTTAGTAGTGGGTGTAGATTGATGTTAACCTCATAACATCCCTGGCTGTGGATAGAAGCTGCTGTCTGTACTAGAGGGACATTTGCTGTGCTTTGGGACATGGTGACAGTGTTTTGTTCGCACAATTCAGATTGGGTTTGCTTGGGTTTTTTTTGTTTTGGTTTTTTTTTTACAAACCTGATACCAGGGTAAGGGTGCATTAGGCAAGGTGAGGATCATCTGGGTACATGTTTTCCCTTGGCACGAGTTCAGGTGTGTCCCTGTCGTCCGTGTTCATGGGTTGAGCCTCTCCGTCGCCCGTCTGTCCTTGCAGCGCTGCCCGGTGCTGGGCAGACGGGCTAGCCTGGGGCTGTTGCTAGAAGGGCACGGGTGTTGAGTTCTGCCAAGCAGACAGGTTTTGTAGGTAGTCTGAATGACGAGTCCCCCACAGGTAGTGTGGGTGAGCTGTGCTGCGTGACGGCGTTCCAGCCTGGCTCTGCTGCCCAGCTCCGGAGGCCACAGATGGCCGGCATAGCCCGAGAGGTGAGGACACGACGTGTTCGAAGTAACAGAGTCCAGCCAGGGACTGCAGCCAGAGAGGAAGGCAGGAGCTCGATGTTCCTGATTTACAGCTTCGCTGCATCAAAGGAGGGAAACGCAGTTAAGAACTGAAAGCTGCTCGTAGGAACAGCGCTCTGCCAGGTACTATCCGATGATGGATGTTTTTAAACACAGTCTGCGTAGAGCAGCTTTGAGACTCGGGCATATGCAGAACTCACTAATCTCTCAGCAGGATGTACTTGTGAGTAAGCCGTGTTCTGGTCTAGGGTACGCTCCTGTGCTAAGAGGAGGATTAAGTACTGTTAAAGGAATCTGGTTATTCTATCCAAAGCGTGAATTAAGAACAGCAGTCAATAAATTATACAGGAGGAAAAAAACATTGGTAGGTTTATTGGTGGTGTTCACATGCTCCTGTGTTACAAAACCAGTGGGTTTCTTTCATATAATTTTCTGCTGGAATAATAAGTTTTAATAAATAATTGTTAATAAACTTAACAAAAAAATCGTTAGTAGAAGCTGCAGTGCCTGCTGTACCTATTTCTTCTCCACTGTTTCCAGGACACCAACGTATCAGTTTTCTCTGCCTGGTATTTGGTGGTGATCCATTCACCAATAAAACCGACCTTGAAGCAGCTTGGAAGCTTTTCTGCTTATTACTGTAGTTGGTTATCTCTGCAATCTACTTGAGTGCTATTAAATGCTATTTCTATAGGGGTTCCCCACACAGGCAATAAATAGCCTGAAGTCAGCTAAACCACACAGCTGATTAGTATGGAGGAACTATTTGGTTTTGGCTTTGCTCTACTGGTGGAAGGCACTGCTGAGAAGTTTAAAACTTGAGCAAAAGGCTAGATAGTCCAGGAGGCCATAAAGGCACGATACGCCCTCCCTGTGTGATTGTGGCCCCATGTTTTACCAGTCTCCTGGAAAGGGAGTTGGCTGTTGGCGTGGTTTCCAGCTGGAGGATAACTCCTATTTGCAGACACATGAGAGGCTGGATGTGGAAAGCTGGGGAGGAAAACACCTTGCAGCCTGCACCTTGTGATTACTGGGTGCTGCTTGGTGCCAAGTGCTCATGTGCTTGCTTGCATTGATCACCTGTAGGACAGATAAAGGTAATGAGTGACGTTCTGAAGCAGCTGATAGCTCTGGTGTAAACAGATTCCTTCTTTACTGCCCTGGGGTTTGCCACAGGGGATATAATCCAGCTGGGAGCCTGGTTTAGGGCTGGCATGTACCACCTGGTCAGTCACGTCCAGGAAGCCCTGCACCTTTTCTGAATCAAAACTTGTTTTTAGGGTGTTGGATATAATGCCGTTTTTATGAATAGCTTAGTCATGCTTCACTTTTTTTTTTTCTCTTCTAAAACAGCTGTCAGCAATCTCACAGTGGGGAGGGAATCGGCCACTCCTTGTACTTACTGAATAGTCAGACACTTCAGCCTGGCACTGCACTTCTTAAGTGACTTTTGCAAACAAAGCTGTGGATGTGGCACAATGGCTTCTTTTTATTTATTTATTTTTCAAGCCTGCCTTTTTCCCTTTGCGAATGACCTTTATGCAAATCTAGAAGGCAAAGCCCATCACTGGGAGTTAGCTGGTTAGTTACTTTGGTTAGTGATAAGAAAATATGATGGCAGTGCTCCAGGAAAAGCAGCTATGCTGGGAACTTGTTGCTGCAGTGAAGCTATACAGATCTTTTTCAGAACAATATACCTCTATATAGTTATGGTGCTTTGTCAGGGAAACAGGGTGACTCCTCTCATAATGTCTGCATGACAAATCAGCTGCGACGCCACAAATCCTGTAAAGATTTTATTGTCCTTCTCGAGACGGCTGGTGGAGACGTGCAGTAGGTAAAAGTTTCAGTGTCGTCCTAAACTTGAACTGCAATTTTGTCGTCTCATCTCTTGTGTGTGTTGGTGTAGGTGTAAGCAGCCACTTCCAGTTCCCCAGCTGGGCCATACTGGGGGTTTTGGGTCTGTTCAGCAAACCAGACTGGGAAATGGATCCCAGTTAAGAATGCATTATTGTTTTTAGTCTATACAATTCATAACTTGTATCAATTAAGAAAAAAAAGTTCATTCTTTACCTGCATCAGTTACCTGAGTCACGTTCCTTTGTGTTATCACAAGCAGCTGCTGTGGCAGAGGGTCGAATGCTTCCACCAGGAGAAACCTAAACTCTTGGAAGTGCTTTTCCGATTGCATAGAAGGCATTTGACTGTGGTGCCCATCCCTGTTTTATGGCATGTGAAGATGACATGGGAGATAGATGTTTCTGAGATAAGCCAGTGAGTTAAAAGTCAAAGTGTTTAATTTTTAAGTTCTGTAAGACAGCAGTTATTTCTGTCGAGAAGAGAAATCTTTTCTGCAAAATAAGTTCTGCCATTTTAATACTATTTTTTAAAGTTTTCTTTATAACCATTTTAGGTAGGCTGCTAGGTTGTTGAGGAACGGGGAGGAAAGTGCAATCACAAATATTAGGTAGTCAACAATTCTTAAAAAGTATGCAGTGTGGTATCTTGGAAAAAGTAAGCTTTAGTTCTGTTGTAACTGTAATGGATCACATGTTGTGACATGGTCAGGCAGTCTAACAAGACTATTTTACATATATTGAAAAGAAACCTAAAAATCTGATGCTGAAGAGTTTATTGGGTGATTTGTAATATGGGTGAGAAAAAAGCTAATTCTTTGTTGGCATAGCAGTGTAGTTCTCACAGTCCAGATGCTCAAATATTTAATCTAGGATTGGAGAAAACAGGCAAAATGACCCCTCAAACTACTGTCAGCACCTTCTACAGCACTTGTGTTGAGGGCTTGAAATACAGTATATTCCAATCATGTTTTGGATGTGAGGTTGGGTTTAGTGCCTCTGGGCGAGGTCTACTGGTGGTGTGGGCCTTAGGGACTTCTGTGGTTGGTGGAGCACCTGGATTGTGGCCTTGGCTGCAGCATCCAGAGTGGTGCTTCTTCACCAGTGAACTTGCAATTCTGTACCACAGGTTGTCTTGACAAAGTTAATTCTCCTGGACCACTTGTATTTTTCTTGAATCTCTTTCCCCTTCACAATTCACTTTTATATTTCTTTAAAATGATCCAGTCTCTTCAGTCAAATTTTTCTTTTTTTAAAAATTTCTGTGATTCTGTAAGTTGTTCATAATAAATAATTTTTGCCACTTGGCTGCTCTTGTCTTTCCAAAACTGGCCATAGTTTTTTGTTCAGTCAATGTGACAACTGAACTGTCACAGTTTTCTTGTAGGTTTTGTCCTTTCATGAGGACACGTTTTGATTTCCTTGAAAATCATGGGGTGGAGGCTGATTGCTCATTGGAGCTGCTCTTCTGAGATACTATTTAAAATGTATGAGCTCAGGTAGTTGCAAGTGATCCATTGCATCTTTGTTTCAAGCACTTGTGAAATTTTCTAATAGACTATACAAAATTTTCCACAGCAGCTTCTGACTGCTTCTAGTCTCTTCTTGTATTTTTTTCACTACTTTCAGGTGGCTGATCTAACTTTTGCTTTAGTCTTGTTGCTGAACTGTTTTTACCTTAATGTTACATTTGCAAAATACATGGTGAGAGATCTCCCCAAATTGTTTTTTAATGTGAGATGTTATTTACAGTGTGACAGCACTGCTGAGATTAGCCTGATCCAGTGTAAAAGGAAGGATTTAAGGATTTTCTTCTGTAGCAGCTACTTCAGGCTCTGAGTGCAAGGGAAAAGGAAATAAGCGATGAATTACTTACTTAAATACAGGGCTGAATTTTGATGAGACTTCTTCTCTGTGAGCATGATTTAAGGTGGTCTTAAAGGTCATTTGATGCTGATGATCAAAACTTTGTCTGGAGAGAAAGTGCCTGATGTGTCATGTTTGAGTCCTCTGTGCTTTTTATCACCCATGACTAATGCAAACTGGAGCAGCAAGTTATGTTAAAATCTCTGACATATTTGTATCTTCATCTAAACCGTATCTGAGGTTGCTGGCAAAGTTACTTGGGAAAGTAAATCTTTTTCCCAGTGTGTCTCTGCCCTCAGTGGTGTAACTGTTCTGTAAGTCTGAATGCTGCACTTAGTAAAACCATTACAAACAAAGGTTTTGGCACGAAGCATCAGTTCTAAACCGGACTGTCTTCAGACTCAAACTACTGACTCACCCATTCTTTTTCCATGGATTAACACACCTGGCATGTGTCATGCATGGATGCTGGCCGACTCATCGTGTTCTTGCAGGTATCCCTGTTTTCAGCCTAGGGAAGACCAAAGTGGGAGTGTGAATGTGCACAGCGACCTCCTGCAGTTAAAAACCTCCTGGTGGAAGTCAATGCTGAGGATGGGTTGGTCCAAAGGCTCCTTTTGCCGTGTTCCTGATGTCGTGCTCCTGCCACTTTTTAGGGATGCACAGAGTGGTTGCTTGTGTGAAGTCTCTCCCTTCAGGGCAACAATACAAAAAGCTGTGCTGTGTCAGGCCATGGGTTGTCTGGCTTCGTTTCCTGCCCTGTGGTGTTGGTTGTGGGTTCTTGGGGAGGTGTGAGAGCAAGAAAAGTCCACACTAGTGACTGTGGGCACAGTGGGATTCAATACCAGGATGTGTGGCACATTCGGCTTCCCAGCACGTGTGGCTATCAACACTCGGCCAAATCCTAAATTTTACTCTCAATAGGAAGAGGGAAAATAAGGGATGGTGAGGGGTGAGATTGCTGAAGGGAATGAGTCTTGGTTGCTTTGCACACACTGTTTTCCCTCCTGAGTTTCCTCTGGGATGCTGAAGCCTTTGGTCCCATAATAGCGGTGGGACAATGAATGCTTGGATGGAGGAAGCAGGTGTTAAAGGAAGGGGGGGAAGTGATTTATTTTGGGGGGAAGGGGAGGACAGGATGACCATATTTGACCCTTATACAGACTAATTTCTTTTGGCTCATGAGCTCGTGCAAAGCATGCTTCCTAATTGCTGAACCCACAAGTAAGATGGCAGCAAAACTGGGACTTGCTTTTTTTTTTAAGTTAATATCACTTGGTGAGTCAGCCGAGGAGTGAGGCTTACGTGATGTACCTCTGGTGTTACGTGATGAATTCTGTTGTGTTTGTTCCCTTACCATAAATCTTTCACTGCAGCAGCAAGGCTGCGGTGCTGACGGCACTGGACATCTTCGAGTCTGCACTTTGTACTTGGGAGTGCTGGTTTTTAATTGTTTAAAACCAAACTGGAGACGACTGAGTTTATGTGTGGCCTAGATTAGAACAGTTTCTGTAGTCTGATCTGAAAGTCTTTGAGTTGGTGCAGAGGGTGATTCTGAGATAAAGTAAAACAGGGCTGCTTCACGTGCTGTGTAGCAGATGTGTTTGCATCCGTAGCCCAAAGACTTCCCATCCTGGGAGTAATGACAACACTCGGTTTCAGTGGGGTTTTCAGCCTGTGCAGGAACCTCTCTCGAACATGGGAGTCAGTTTTTCCATCACTGAGTGTTTTGCAGCCACTCCACCCATTTTTATGATGAGTGATCATCGTCTAAGAGCACGGTGGAACACAAGAGGTGGTGAGCAAACCTTTTGTTGCATTAAATGTAAATGTTTATAGTTTCTCTTCTCCTAGCAGCTGCAGAGAAAGTAGGTTGTCTCAGCTGGGTAGAGAAATAAAGACTAAACCCCTTTTATATGTACTGTCATAAAAGAAGGCCTTGTGTAATAAACATTCATTTCACAAGGTCCAGGTGTCTCTTTACACTTTTGTGTGATTCAAAGCAAAATGTTGCTGCACATGTTTGTTAACTGCAGGTTTTTCTCTATTGTAGTGCAGATGCCAGCAGGAAAATACATACACATTTGTCCTCGGACCCGTTGTGGGAGGATGCTGGGGGTTATGTTGGTACCCACTGTGTGGCTGCATTTGAGTGCTGGTGGCTCCTGCTGAGATGAGCACAATTTGTGCAGTGGGGGCTTGGTAGTCTCCAAAATTTGGATCTGCTTTTCCACCCTGGCCAGAGCTACTGATTAATTTTGGAAGAGTCTTTTGGTTATGTACCCTGAAGAAGGGTGTGTGTAGCATGGAGGTTGAGATTTGAGCACTTAACTAGCATAAAATGCTTTTAACCAGCTTATAAAAGTATTTTCTTGAGTGGGTGCCTTTCTTGTCTCTCTGTAAGATGCTGATGGGAGTGGGGTGATGGGAGCAGATTTCTTGAGAGCTGTTCCACAGTTAAAACAGGGCATTGGTCCCTGTTTTCATGAGCAGTGTATTAAGCTAGAAAAAGACCTGGACCATTGCGTTAAGAGCTTACAAGTTAAAACTGTGGATAATAAATATGTTTACATGGATGTTAAGAGGATTAATTGTTTGTGAAGTGCATTGAAAGTGGGAGAATTAAAGAAGTACTTAAGTGGGAACTGGCTTTGTGTCACGTAGGTCTCATAAATTTGTTTCTCCCTCCTTCCAGTCAGTTTCAAGTTGTGTTTGTTGATTGGTGTGAAATTTACGTGTCAGTCCCACACGTTTTCCTGTGTTCTGGGACTTTTGCAATTTACCTATGGGCAGTAAGGTGGTAAAACGTTGTCTTTTCAGATGGCTTTCCTGAAGAAGGGGTGCTCTGCTGCGTGTGATGTGCTTCCTTCTGCAGCTGGTATTGGCTCTACTTAAACCGCAGGGTTTAGTGCTTAGACCTCCCTGGTTTTTCCTTTATCAGATTAGCTAGGATTTTGGCAGGACTTTGTGCTACTTTTTCTTAGCCAATCGACTTGCATGTGAGTGTTCAGTAACTTTCTTGCTTTATAATCTCAAAGTTCAGAAGTCATCGGGTTCTTTGAGACTAATAAGAGATCCTATCCCAGCAACAGCTTACGGCGGGTGGAGAAAAGGAAAACACTTGAGTGTGTGGAGAGCAAGTTTTAAAATGAAAATTCAAAACTACTTGAGGAAGATGGAGGACCTGTGGCAAAGAAAGTGCTTGAAAATGTATACATCTTCCTGAAGCTACAAAACATGAGTGTGCTTTTTTTACCCTTTCTTTCCTGTATTATTTGCAGGACCCATCCCCTCTGTGATGTCAGTTTGTCAGTTAATAGTATGAGATGACAGATAAATGGCAGTCAAGCAGTTACTGTACAATTGCATTATATAAAAAGATCAAGCATTATGATAAAATGTATCAAGTGAGTATAAATTTATCAAGCTTTTTAATACTCTGCTTAGAGGGGTCCTAATTCCCCTTCCCCCTCCAGGAATGAATTTGTAAAATCTTTGCTAATTTTTACTAAAAATGTAGTCTGATCAATGCTACTGATATTTATTAAGAAAGAATACTACCATTTGCATAAATACCTGTGTGTGTTTATGCCTTGGGCTTGTGATATTTCAGTGCCAAGAGAAACTTAGGCCATTTTGGAGGAAACGTGCTCTAAGTCTTGTTAGATTCTTTTCTTTGGATAAGTACATCACTTGGTGTTTGCAGTGAAGGAAATAAATTGTTTTCTTTGCAGGGCTTTTTTTTTTTTTTTTGGTTATTAGCTAAGTCTGAGTCTGAGCCACTGGGGATGAAGAAGGAGACTTGGTTTAGCATTTGGTGGAAGTTGGACTGAGGAGCAGGAGCTGTTGCAGTGTGGTTGAGTTAACATGGCTGTGATGCTCGGCAGAGCAGCGTTTTAAGTTCCCACACAAGAGATGTTCAACTCTGTCTACTTGAGACCTTGTTGCTTCTGTCTGGGTGGGAAAAAAAAAATGCCCGTGATGGAGAGGAGAGAAAGAACTGTTGGGTTGCTGCTAGATGAAAGCCTACCATCCGTAGGGAATTTGGGAATACGCCCGAGCTGGGGAATGCGGTGTCAAGCTCTGGGAGTGTGCCTTCCAGCCAGGGAGAGCTGCAGGGTGGCGATGGCAGGGACCACCCTGCACGTTGGGAACTAATTGTCACCTCTGCTTCATGCTCAGCTTCGAGCTGTCCCTTGTTGAAGAGCAGCCTTTGGGGTGTGCACTGGGCACCCAGCAGCGTCCTGTGATGAGACAGGAGTCATCCTGGTTTTTGCCTTCTCTGTGACTTTACCAAATTTGAATTCACTGCTTAGTGCAGGATGCTGAACCCCTGGTGCTTGACGTGCCAGGTTCCGGGTGTAGCTGCCTCGGTCAATGTCCTTGTCCTGCCGAGGAGCAGAGGAAGGATCAGAACAGACTCTGATCTCTGTTTGCCTCTTCAGATTATCTGTGTTAACTCCCTGATGTCTGTTACTCAGAAAATAAATTTTGTCTCATACATCCGACCCAGAAAAGTGCTTATATATCCAGCAGCCAGGAAATTGAATGAGTCCTGATCTATTCTTAATTTCTTGTGTTTCCTGTGGTTTTATTGTTTGTGTTACCAGCCCTAATATTTACATACTTTTGAATGAGCTTTTCTTTTTTTGGAAGATACTGCTTTGTTTGTATGCCTTGCAAAACAGGTTCTTCCATTTTTTTTTCGAATAACCAAACAACTTACTTTCTCAAAGGAGTAGGAGGAAAAAAAAAGGAAGATTATAGGAATCACCAAAGGGAGATATCTAAGAATAGATTTTTTTTTTTGGTTGATGATATGCTAAGACTCATTCTAAACTTGCATCTATCCTTCCAAATGTCCTTGGGCTCTTTTGAGAGCTTTGTAAAACTTCTTGCATATGAAATTAAGTGCTTGTGGGTGCTGTATCTGAATAGCAGATGCGTTTACAGTTGACATTTTAAATGCAAAGGTGCTTCCATGAAAAATGCTTGTAAGAGCAAAGCTGTAGTTCCCACTGAAACCCCAAAGACATACGAAGACAAGTCGGTGGAGTCTGTTCTGTTAATGTTTGAAAGTAGTGCTGGTGAGTGCTGTTCATTTATGTGTCTCTGGAAACTGATGTAGTCTTTTTTT